>ML786980.1:350931-367084 GCA_009831015.1 Picea engelmannii
TATATAATGACCTAAAAAAGTGTAGTACTAAGACTTGCAATTGTTATGAATGTGAGTGATGCATAATTTTCAAAGTTGTATTTCAAATTGACAAAGCTTGCAAGTATACGTAAAAATTATCTATCCATTTTTATGTGTCTGGGATTATTCACGAACACAATCAAGCGAAATTATTCAGAAGAACCATCATACAATATACCATTGTTTCTATGGAAATATCATAATTTTGTAGCCAATATAGACAAATAAAACAAAGGAATTGGTAATCCTTGTATCCAAAACACATTCAAACAATGGGAAACACCAATTAAAAAAAAAACTAAGTAACCAACAACTTGTCATGGTTTTGAAACTCCAACTAGGATCTAACTATAATTATGAATAAAATTCATTGTGTCAATTGACAGAAGTACCGATTTTTTTCCAACTTCTACCCATCCCTTTCTCCAAAAAATCATGTGTACCATGGGATATCACAAGGGTAATAACGAGATCTTTCTTGGGACCTTTTAATTTATTCCTAGGAGAAGGGGAGCTTGACATTCTGATAAGTGACACGTCGCTTTGATTGAGGGAACATATCCAACAATCAGAAATGATAAGAACTTATCTTATCATGGTGTAGCATCATCAATTTGTAAAATACATGTAGCTTGGAGAAGGAGTGTAGAAGAAAACCTAAATTCCCTTTTTCAAACAATCAATCGAAGTTGATCCCTGATATTGCAAGAAAAATTTTGATTTTCTTTTATAGTGAAGAGAATAGAAGTATTGGAAAAATATAAATACTGCAACTCATGATGCAACCCATTGAGAGAAGATATTGGGTTATGAAATTGATTTGGATAGGTCCTTAAATCAATTTTTCAAAAGGGAACAATTCCTCTTTGAATAAATTTATAAGTTGGAATACATAGGGATATATTTGGAACAACTATTTCCCTAACCAGCCAGGAGAAATGGAATGAACTTCCAAGCTATACCATATTAATTTCATTGAGTCAATATACGTTTGCAATTGAATATTTATCACCTAATGTTCTAGGTATCAACAAAATTGAATAGTTATTCACCAAAATGGAGGTTACAAATGGAGATGAAGATTTGATAAATAAGAGTGAAGATGGAGATATAATTAAAATTACATTTGAGGATACAAATTCAATTGAAGCTCTAATAAATCAAATTAGGACACAAAAGAAGCTATGTGGAGGAAAGAAGCTAGATTCAGTTGAAGCTTTAGTAAATACATTTGACGATAAAGCACTTGATACTACAATTGAGGATGAAAATGTAGTTGAAATTTTTATTAAAATGTATATGGGGATAATCCAAATGTGCTTAAATATGTTGATGTCATTTTCCAATGTGAGGTAGTTCAAATGAAGACGCACCATTGATACACATAAGGAAAATAGACTGAATCACTGTAATTTTGGTTTAAATTTGGGAGCGGGTATGGAATCTTGCAATTCTTACAAAGGCCATCAATCAAGCAATTGTACGAAACAATGTCCTGCATGTAACACATAGAAAGGCTTGAATGTTGAATGTTAACAACCCTATAGTAAGGCTTGCAGGTTGTAAATTCTATCTTAAGGTGAACATGATTTTCTTGAATTTAGATGTAGACAGAACTATGTCCATGATGCTTTTGGACATTGAATGGGATTATATATGTTGCCACATTCTATGATTGGAATATTATAGAAGTTGTAATGTCCCCAAGGCCGAGCCCTTTTGTAAATCATGTCTATGAAGTATAAAGCTTGTTTATGAACTGTAATTCAAGTTTATAAGGCTAGTGAGCCAAGTTATATAAGCTAGTGGGATTATGTGTTATTAGGCCAGGGAGCCTAAGTGTTGAAGGTCAGGAGCCTGATTTTTGTACATGTAATTATGCACAATATTGATACAAAACATCTCTGCGTGTGGACTGACCACGATGAATGAGTGATGGGGGAATAAGCTTCCACAAAACCTGGGTAAGGGATTGGGGGCTGGAAGGTTGGAAAGAGAGGCTAAGTGTGGAGCCTAGAGGCTTAAGTCCTTGGGAATAATATTTTAATATTATCCCAAAAGCCATGTGAAATCTATGTTTTGTCCTAAGTTCCTGGGGAGGGATGCATGCAGCTTCATGGGTGACATGTGTCAACCCAGGCGCATGCGATTTAACCTAGGAAATGAGTTGTGTTGGGGGTTCTCTTTCCATTCTGTCGACTACTGCATAGGAGTGGGTTGGGAATTCCTCCAACCATCACCTGAATACGGGGTTCGACCTTCTAATTCCTTCATCCTCCATCTGTACGCATTTGGCCTCTGTGATTGAACCTCTGTACACCTTACGCATATATGAAACTAGAAAGGTGAGTATGTTCCTTATTACTGGTTGGGAGAACTAAATGTTCCGTAATTGTTGATCCATGCATCTTGTGTTGCTTGCCGAAAAACTTAACGCATCCTGTAATCGCAGAGTTGTGCTATGCTTTAGCGTTGATTGTTTCTGTTTCGGGTGTCCATACCCATTTTCCCAATTGACTGTTGTGGCCACGCAGTGCTAGACTGCATGTGGCTTGCTGGCTAGTGTGAGGAAGGTGATTGTTGTTGAAGAGGCAGGTTACCCAGTCTATGAGTGACTCTCTCCAGGTGAGAGAGTGTGTGGAGGAAGTGAGAACTCCTGGAAGGAGTCCTGTAGTTGCCACAAAGCTCGAAGACTTCTGATCTAGTCTGTTGCTAAAGCCCAAGGGAAGGGAGGTTAGCAGCCGATGGAGTGTCTTGGTGATAGTGAAGGTGTATACTCCTAGGGTGGGACAGACATGTGGGGAATGAGAGTCTGTGGGAAGTGGGCATAAGTGGCTCCTGGGAGAGAATCGTTCTCCTGTGACTGTGTGTCTTCCTGTATTCCCTGCCTAGCCTAGGAATCCCTACCCGGTGGAGCTTAGTCCCAGCTCGAGGGTGACCTACTGATGAGAGTGATGAGTAGTGCAGTCTAAGGCTAGGAGGTTCATGGGAGGTCTACACGCAGTTGGTGAATTACATCCAGTCTAAAAGATAAGTATATACATGTGTATAATTTCAATTAAATATCCATGTTTGTGATTCTAGCAATGTTTACATGTATTCCGTTGTATTCGTGAATTATTGTTAATGTCATGGATTATGTATGCTAATGGTATTAATGTGCTTACATTGTGTTTAACTGTAATTAAGAAATTTTATTTCATAATAATGCATAATATGTTACAGTAGTGTTTTTCCACGTAGTAATGTTGGCCCGACCATGGGGTTGATGGTCAAGAACATTACAATTTGGTATCAAAGCCTAGTTTCAACATTGAGCCTGGATAGGCTAGATAAGTGGTCTTTGGACCGAGGTTTTGAGAAGAAATTGCATCTGGAGGACTAATTTCAAACCTCAGAATGTTTCTGAGTGTCAACGGACTACTTGACCATGTTACAAAGCTCAGGAGGTGTAGAAGTATTATAAAACTGCAGCCGATGCGGTATATGGCCACAGGTAGAGAGAGAACTCCACACCAGAAGTGTTGGAGCCATAGAATCTATTCGAGAGGAAAGGAGAACCCTCACAACCGTCGATCTAAGAGAGATCTGGACCGTTAATTTTCCAGGAAGAAATCGACATTTCGAAAATAGGGAGGATGAAGGTGGAAAATCTTTCGACCTCGTGACACACGAAATCCTGATACGCAAAATGTCGATGAGATCTGAGTCGTCATATCATGGGGTATTAGGACCGTTGGATCAAGTAGATGAAATTTCATAAGGAGGGTACCAAGTCATTGGCCAAAAGTCATTGAAGAAGCAAAGTTGGATAGTTAGAATTCTCTGTGGAGAACTCGAGAAATCGTGAGGACTGTAAGATAGCCAGAAGTTGCAAGGTGGTTAGTGGATGGAGACACCACCCTAGCATCCAGAATAAACGTGGGTCATTGATCGTGGTTGGTTTGACCCGTTGGATCATTTTGTGAATTCAGGGATCGTGAACTTGGAGCAAAGGCCAAATTCTTGGTCACTCCAAGTCCCGAATCGCGAAAGAGATTAACAAGGGTAGAATCGGATAGTGGAGCGCTTCTAGGAAGAAGTGTTGAAATCCCGTGAGCCATCGGATCTAGCCAACCAGCAAGGAAGTTAGGGCTGAAGAGCTTTGACAGGTGTAAGGTTAGGAGAGATCTGGATCCTCATATCAGGGGAGGCTCATAGTCGTTGATCTCATACATGAATTCCCATATCAGAATTTGGGGATTGAAATGACAAGAGATTTGGAGTCGTTGCATCATGAACTCTCGGTTCACAAAACTCCAAAAAGATCTAGACTGTTGGATCCAAATCATCAAGGATCATTAGATCTCGTACAAGAACTCGTGTATCGAAGTTCGAGGAATGGAGTGACCAGTGGTTTGTGTCGCTGCATTTCGAACTCCCGGTTACTGAAACCTGAAGTTCTGAAGTCCCGAAATATTCAAATATGGAAGAACCGTAGCGGATTTTTAACCGTTGGATGTTGGGTAAATGTGGACCGTCGATCCACCCAATTTACGTGAATTTGGTAAATCGAAACTCAGGGAGATAGATGTGTGTACCTTAAACTCTTCGAAGGTCGAAAGCCCAAGTAGCACCTAGTAGTCTAGCATTTGGTCATGACCTTTGGTTACGAGGGTAGGGGATAAGAAAGAGGGAGCTATCACCCGAAAATTACAGAGTTGAGAAAAACTCGGAAAATTTGTGAAGTTGAAGTGTTTTCTTAAATCAGAATGGTTTTGAATGTGTGGAATTTGCTAAGAATGATGACCTGACAAATCCCTATTGTCTACACGTGTGTTTGCAGAAGCTTAGAAAGTGCCACAACCGAATAGGGTTGTTGTTGAAAGTAGAGAATGGAAGAGGTGTGGATTACCTCCAATTCATAGAATGAAAGAAAAAGAAGGAATGCCAACTTGGGAGTCAAAGGATCAAACTCTAATGGGCAAGGAAAAGAGATGGATAAGGAAGGACATATGATGAAAATCATTGAAAGATTGCAAAAATATGCCCAAGCTCGCCGAGATGATAGCCAAATTCTCATGAAAGTAAGGGATAAGCATGGTGAATTCAACTTAAGGATGTTGAAGAGTCTGGAAAGAATAGAAAAGAAATTGGAAAAAGAGAGTGACTCAAGCAAGACAGAGAGTTGCAGGACCCCTGAGAGGAAACAAAGATCAAGGAGTGTCAACAGACATCGTCGTCGCTCCCCAAAGCATTCCAGTAGGGAAGCAGATAGTAGTTCAAGCCCATCTCCTACCAGAAATCACAGGAGATCTGGGATGGATGAATTGAAAGGGGAAATGAACAAGATCAAGCCTCCAACGTTCGATGGAGAACATAAGAAGGAGGAAGATGTCGAAACTTGGTTGCTTGGTATGAGGAAATACTTTCAACTGCAGAATTATTCCTCTCATGCAGAGGGCAGGATTTCCATGTATCAATTGAAGGGAAAGGCATCCATGTGGTGGGATCAACTTGTGCAGGTGTAGCACATCAGGGAAATGGACATCACATGGAAAGAATTCAAGACGTATTTCGAGAGGAAATACTTAACTAAAAGATATTATGACAGAAATATGAAAGAGTTATTTGAACTCAAGCTAGACAACCAGACCATTGATGAGTATGAACGAAAGTTTTTGGAATTACTAAAGTATGTTCCATTCATCAAAGATGAGTCTGTCAAGATTCATAGGTACCTAGGTGGATTACCGCCTCCTATTGGGGATAAGATTCAGTATGATGACCCAAAGACTATGGAAGAAACGATAAGAAGAGAGAAGTGCTTATTTGAACAACAAAGAGTAAAGCCTACCTTTCGGAAGGCTTGGGATGACCTGAAAAAGTTCAAGAAAGAACAGGGGCAAAAGGAAAATAAACCACCCTTTTTCAGAAATAGTCCTCAAGGACAACCGTCTCTTAGAGAGCCCAGGAAGGTTGAAGTGGGTGGGAAAATGTCAAGGCCGCCACCTATGGAATGTTTGGTTTGTAAAGAAAACCATAGGTACAATGATTTCCCCCATAGAAATGATAAAGTAAGAGTTCTCCACAATGTTCAGCGGGATGAAATAGTCGAGGACATGGGCAGTAGAATTCCAAGGATCTACGCAGCCCTGGACAACAAGTAAGCTGAGTATCAATCACACATGATTGAAGTAGAAGGTATGATAAAAAACCAACCATTTACTATTTTAGTTGATTCAAGGGCTAGCCATAGTTATATAGACCCTAGAGTGGTAGAAATTTTGCATTTGATAAGAAACAAACATGAAAAGTCTTGGTTAGTGCAGCTAGCTACAGGAACCAAGAGGAAAGTCACATAGTTATTCAAGTCCTATCATGTAGACATGAATGGGATGAGCACGGAGGCCGATTTGAACATTCTGTCGTTAGGCTCTTATGACTACCTAATTGGGATGGACTGGTTGGACCAACACCATGCCATCTTGGACTGTCGGAAAAAGGAATTCACTTGCTTAGATGAAGAAGGGAATCAAAGAGACGTCCAAGGAATTCCTAGAGCTATTACTGTTAGAGAAATCTCAGCAATGCAACTTAAGAAGTGCTACATAAAGGGTTGTCAATTATTTGCAGCCCATGTGGGGGGAACGCCTAAGGATAAAGTATCAAGTATTGACGATCATGAGGTACTTAGAGAGTTCAAAGATGTATTCCAAGAAGAACCTGAACTACCTCCGAAAGGGGATATTGATTTCTCTGTGAACTCGATGCCTGGCGCAGCTCTAGTGTCAAAGGCTGTGTACAGGATGAGTGCGCCAGAACTGAAAGAGTTGCAGCTACGGCTTGAAGAACTTCTGAAGAAGGGGTATCTATGCCCAAGTGTGTCACCTTGGGGTGCCTCGATCCTATTTGTAAAGAACAAGGATGGAACACTAAGATTGTGCATTGATTTCAAGCAATTGAACAAAGTAACAGTGAAGAACAAGTATCCTCTGCCGAGGATTGATGATCTCTTCAATTAGTTGAAGGATGCAAAGATATTTTCGAAAATAGATATAAGACCAGGATATCACCAAGTAAGAATAAAAGATGAAGAAATCAACAAGACCACCTTTAGAACAAGGTATGGTCATTACGAGTTCACAGTGGTGTCGTTTGGACTGTCAAATGCACCCACTGTTTTTATGAGCTTGATGAATGGAGTATTCAGGGACTATATAGACAAGTTTGTCATCGTCTTCCTGGATGAAATCCTGGTGTATTCCAGGACCGAAGAAGAACATGAAAAACATCTAAGGATGGTGTTGCAGGTGCTAAGAGATCACCAACTATATTCCAAGCTGAGCAAGTGCTCGTTTTATCAGTACCGGATCCATTACTTGGGACATATTATCTCGAAGGATGGGATAGCGGTAGACCCTAATAAGATTGAATCCATTAGGGAATGGTCAGCGCCAAGGAACGTAACATAAGTTAGATTCTTCATGGGATTGGCTGGTTATTATAGAAGGTTCATCGCAGGGTTTTCCAAGATAGCTCACCCTATCACTTCCTTGCAAAGAAAGGGGAAGCAGTTTCACTGGATAGAGGGATGTGAGGAAAGTTTCCAGCGATTGAAGCAGTTGTTAACTAGTTCTCCAATCCTAAGGATTGTAGATCCAAATGCATATTTCATAGTATGCACTAATGCATGCAAAGAAGGAATGGTAGGGGTCCTCAGTCAAAACAGATTCATAATTTGTTATGAGTCTAGGAAATTAAAAGAGCACGAGAAGAACTATGCAACCCATGACTTGGAGTTGGTAGCCATAGTTCATGCTCTAAATAAATGGAGGCATTACCTCATGGGAAGGAGGTTTGAACTCAGAACAAACCATAACGGTCTGAAATATTTGTTTGATCATCCAACCTTAAACGCTAGACAAAGTAGGTGGTTGGAATTTTTGTGTGAGTACGACTTTTAGATCAAGCATATCAAAGGAAAGGATAATAAAGTGGTTGATGCACTCAACAGGAGGGTGCATGAATTACTTGCTACAACCATTAGAATGTATCATACTGATATTAAAAGAAGAATTCTAGAGGCTGCAAATGCAGATATGCAGTACAAAGAATTGGTAGCCAATCTACAACAGGGTAAAATGCCACAGAAGATGGAAATTTATAAATTGGAAACAGATGGAATACTGTTGTACAATAACATAATTTTTATACCCAATGTCCAGTGATTGAAATAGATGATTTTGCAGGAGATGCATAATGTGCCTTATGTAGGGCACCCTGCATATCAGAAAACAGTAGCAGTGGTCAAGAGCCATTACTTTTGGCTGGGTATGAAGAGAGAGATCGATGAATACATCGCTAGATGTATGGAGTGCCAAAAAGTTAAAGCCGAGCATAGGCACCTAGCAGGGTTGCTGCAACCTTTACCCATTCCTGAGTGGAAGTGGGAAGTAGTAACGATGGATTTTATTACGGGATTGCCCCGAACAGGCAAGCTGCATGATTCGATCATGGTGGTGGTGGACAAGCTTACAAAAGCTGCCCATTTTATTCCACTAAAAACTACTCACAAGGCCACAGATATTGTTGATATTTTCATAAAGGAAGTGGCACGATTGCATGGAATTCCTAAAACAATTGTGTCCGACAGAGACCCGAAATTCACCTCGAATTTCTGGAAAGGATTGTTCAAAGGATTCGTAATGAATCTGAACTTTAGTACATCTTATCATCCTGATTCTAATGGACAGACAGAGAGGGTGAATAGAGTAATAGAAGACATACTGAGAATGTATGTGATGGAAAAATCATCAAGATGGGAAGACTACCTACACTTGGTAGAATTCACCTACAACAATGGGTATCATGCATCGTTGAAGATGAGCCCATTTGAAGCACTTTATGGATGAAAGTGAAATACTCCAGTGAGCTGGGATAATCCAGTTGATAGAAAAACAGTTGGGCCAGAGTTGCTCAAGGAGATGGAGGACCAAATGATAAAAATTAAGAAGAATTTGAAAGCTGCCCAGGACAGGCAGAAAAGTTATGTTGATAAGAACAGAACCCACAGAGAGTTCAAAGTGGGTGATCATGTTTTCCTGAAAGTGAAATCTAATAGGAGTTCCCTTAAGCTGGGAAGTTGCACCAAGTTGGCAGCCAGATTTTGTGGACCATTTGAAATCCTGGAAAGGATTGGTCCAGTTGCATATATGCTTGCATTACCTGCATCCATGACTGTACATAATGTGTTTCATGTTTCATTTCTTAAAAATTATATGCACGATGCTAATCATGTAATTGATTGGAATGTGATCCAAGTGGAGCAAGAAGGTGTCCTGCAAGTGCATTCTGTGCACATATTGGACAGGAAAAACAAACAGCTCTGGAATCGAGCCATAGGGATTGTAAAGGTCCAGTGGACCTAGTATGGTCCTAAGGACACAACATGGGAGCATGAAGATGTTATGTAGGCAAAGTACCCACATATTTTTGAAAAATTTGAAAAGCTTGCAGATGCAGTGTAAAGTTGCACTAAGGACAGTGCAAAAATAAGGGGAGGGGATTGTAATGTCCCCAAGGCCAAGCCCTATTGTAAATCATGTCTATGAAGTATAAATCTTGTTTATGAACTATAATTCAAGTTTATAAGGTTGGTGAGCCAAGTTATATAATTTAGTGGGCTTATGTGTTATTAGGCCAGGGAGCCTAAGTGTCGAAGGCCAGGAGCTTGATTTTTGTACATGTAATTATGCACAGCATTAATACAAAATATCTCTCTGTGTGGACCGACCATGATGAATGAGTGATGGGGGACTAAGCTTCCACAAAACCTGGGTAAGGGATTGGGGGATGGAAGGTTGGAAAGAGAGGCTAAGTGTGGAGCCTAGGGGCTAAACTTGGGGGCTTAAGTCCTTGGGAATAATATTTTAATATTATCCCAAAAGCCATGTGAAATCTATGTTTTGTCCTAAGCTCCTCTGGAGGGATGCATGCAGCTTCATGGGTGACATGTGTTGACCCAGGCGCATGTGATTTAACCTAGGAAATGAGCCATGTTGGGGGTTCTCTTTCCATTTTGTCGACTGTTACGTAGGAGTGGGGTGGGAATTCCTCCAACCATCACCTAAATCTGGGGTTCAACCTTCCAATTCCTCCATCCTCCATCTGTACATGTTTGGCCTCTGTGATTGAACCTATGTACACCTTACGCATCTCTGAAATCAGAGAGGTGAGTATGTTCCTTATTGTTGGTTGGGAGAACTGAATGTTTCGTAATTGCTGAGTCGTGCATCATGTGTTGCTTGCCAAAAAGCTTAATGCATCCTGTAATCATAGAGTCACGCTATGCTTTAGTGCTGATCATTTTTGTTTCAGGTGTCCATACCCATTTTCCCAATTGACTGTTGTGGCCACGTAGTGCTGGACTGTGTGTGGTTTCTTGGCCAGTGTGAGGGAGGTGATTGTTGTTGAAGAGGTAGGTTACCCAGTCTATGAGCAACTCTCCCCAGGTGAGAGAGTGCACGGAGGAAGTGAGAACTCCTGGAAGGAGTCCTATAGCTGCCACAAAGCTCGGAGAATTTCGGTCCGGTCTATTGCTGAAGCCCAAGGGAAGGGAGGTTAGCATTCGATGGACTATCTTGGTGACAATGAAGGTGCATACTCCTGGGGTGGGACAGACATGTGGGGAATGAGAGTCTGTGGGTAGCGGGCATAAGTCGCTCCTAGGAGAGAATCCTTCTCCTGTGACTGTGTGTCTTACTATATTCCCTACCTGGTGAAGCTTAGTCCCAGCTCGGGGGTGACCTACTCCTGAGAGTGATGAGCAGCGTGGTCTAAGGCTAGGAGGTTCGTGGGAGGTCTACATGCAGTTATTGAATTACATCCTGTCTAAAAGATAAGTATATACATGTGTATAATTTCAATTAAATATGCATGTTTGTGATTCTAGCAATGTTTACATGTATTCCGTTGTATTCGTTAATTATTGTTAATGTCGTGGATTATGTATGCTAACGGTATTAATGTGATTACACTGTGTTTAACTGTAATTAAGCAATTGTATTTCATAAGAATGCATAATATGTTACAGTAGTGTTTTTCCGTGTAGTAATGTTGGCCCAACCATGGGTTTGATGGTCGGGAACGTTACAAAAGTACTACCTAAACATTTTGTATCTAAAATGAAAATAGAGTTAGAATAATGCCAAATCATCCCATTTCATGTTTGTTGGAGTTACTTCACACACACCTATGATTTATTTTTCCTAATGTTTTTCCTTGTTTATTAGTCATACTTAGTCATTATCCAGCCTCATATATTTTAGGGGAGAACAATCCACCTAAAGAATATTCTCTTTCGGTTGACACTTCAGTTTGACTAGTTGAGTTAAGTTTAGATGTTGCATTGGTTTTGTCACCATGTAACATTGGGATCATCACCAGATAATGCGCACATGCCTTGGGATCATCAACAGACTGGCGCATTAATCTTGATTTCTTGAGATAACTCCTCACTACTCTCTGTTTAGCCAGTTAACTGAATACTAGTTGACTAGTTAACTCAGCTAGGTGGCAGTTCACTCTCGTAACTACTTGGGAGACTAGAATAGGTGAAAGTTTACTCCTGTAACTATTGGTGTGTGTCCAGATCACTCTATACCACCACTATGGCTCATTATTTACTCATGTATCCTATATCTAGTGTAAATTATTCACTCTTTGAGTGTGGAAACGGTTAATGAGAATTATTTCATTCTTTCTCTCCTTCTTCTTCTTTCTCCAATTCTCTCTTCAAATGTATGTATTATTGTTTAGCTAGATCTATTCTGTGCAAGTTCAACACATTTACATGGTATCAGAGCCGATGGACTGCTAAACAAAAGATACACCAAAATGTTTTTGCAGGTACAAAAGATTAAAGACAACAAAAAGATGGATTATTCGCTAGATATACTTTGGAATGGAAGCCAAAAAATATGCTTATTCTCAGATGTAGAGGCTTGTACCAAATAACTATGGCAATGGAAGTAGAGCCTAATTCTGTCGATGAGAAAAATGACTTTCTCAATAGACAAGATATGGCCATATGATGTATCCTTTATTTTATTTCTCCCAAAATTATCAATCAAGTATATGATGACTCACAAGAATTCACTCCAAATGATTTATGGAGAATATTGGAGGCTTTATTTGGGAATAAGGAAGAATGCATGCAAAATGTTGACAAGATAGAGAATGTAGAAAAACCATTGGAAGATAAATCATCTCAGTTTGAAGAGCCTTCTACACAAGTATCTACACAAATTTGTATTCCCTTAATTGAAGATGATGTATACTCCATTTTAGATTTGTTTTCTGAAATTCATGTGGAAGATATATGGCATGCATCTTAGGATTCACATGAAGGTACTTTTCCATGCACAATGCATGCATCTTAGGAGACAAAAAGAGAGTCACGCACATCAGACTCAATTATTATATTTTCTGATAAATATTTGCAGAAACAAATTGGATATTTGAATTCATCTTGGGAAAATATCCAATTTAAAAAAAAAAAATCGTCGGAAACGGAGTTCGGAAAGTGAAGTTATGATTATTTTAAAATCAACAAAATTTCAGCATTTTTCCGGAAACGACCACACGGTTTTCAAATTTCCATCCAAACTTTATTTGGATATTATTCATTATAAGAAGATAAAGTGGATATGTGTGGACATATCAATAGTGCATATACTTCATCAGATTCGTGCAGACGTCTACATCTTCAACAAAATCTTCAACGAGCACAAACTTGCACAGTTGCGAGGTCTTCTTGGAGTGAAGGACAAGGTTGCTTAGCAAAGTATTTTTGTTCCTTCTCATTTTTTTTATGCATTGTAATTTGATGAGGGGGGGTTCCCATGAGGTTTTCCCTCTTTCCTCGTTTATTTCAGTGTATCTTTTTTATTTGGGTACCTAACATGGCCTCGTTGCCAAGTCCCATTCTTTATTTTCACCATAGTGATGTTCAGGGGGGGTGTTGGAGTTACTTCACACACACCTGGGATTTATTTTTCCTAAGGTTTTTCCTTGTTTATTAGTCATAATTATTCATTATCCAGTCTTCTATATTTTAAGGGAGAACATTCCACCTGGAGAATATTCTCTTTCAATTGGCAATTCAGTTTGACTAGTTGAGTTGAGTTTAGATGTTGCATTGGTTTTGTCACCATGCAACATTGGGATCATCACTAGCTAATGCGCACATGCCTTGGGATCATCACCAGACTGGCGCATTACTCTTGATTTCCTGAGTTAACTCCTCACTACTCTTTGTTCAGTCAGTTAACTGAATACTAGTTGACTAGTTAACTCAGCTAGGTGGCAGTTCACTCCCATAATTGCTTGAGAGACTAGACTAGGTGGTGGTTTACTCCTGTAACTGCTAGTGTGTGTCCAGATCACTCTAGACCACCACCATGGATCATTATTAACTCATGTATCCTATATCTATTGTAAATTATTCACTCTTTGAGTGTGGAAACGATTAATGAGAATTCTTTCATTCTTTCTCTCCTTCTTCTTCTTTCTCTCCTTCTTCTTCTTTCTCCAATTCTCTCTTCAAATGTGTGTATTATTGTTTAGCTAGATCTATTCTGTGCAGGTTCAACACATTTACAATGTTGCCATATTAATGACAAATTTTTCTTAACACGTCTGCTACATCCAAACTATAATTTCAAAAGCTCATACCAAGAACAAAACTAAGGACATAACCATGGTGGTGCTTTATTGATATGTTTTCTTTGGATTTTGACTCAACAATAGATTTCCATTCGGAAAATGTTGACCTTGATATTTCTAATCTCTTCCATGATTCCAATGAACACAACTACAAGTTCCACTAATTTCTCAGTTTTTGAGGTTGAGATACGAGGACTCTTATTATTTTCATGTTTCCTCTACTTTAATGATTTACAAATGAATAAGTTACCACTTACAACTCTCCCCCTTTTGTATGTTCAAATTAGAATGTGGCCATTGATGTTTATGCTGGAAAAGTGATTATAAGATTTGTGCATCACCTCCTAGTCGACACGTTATCATATATCACTTCAATTATAGGTAGGATTTAAATTACAAATTTCGACAAAATACAAATTAGAACACCCACCCAACTGAAGAATTCAACCATCCTTAGTTGACATAGAAGGGAAAGTAGAATGCATTGGGAAAACTTGGGTAGGGAAATGATAAAGAGATTAAAATAATTTTATGACATGGGAATAATAATTGTTGGAATTATGGTCATTGTTGTCAAGGGATTAGTGATGTCATTAATTTCATATTATGGAATTACAATACACACAACATTTCCAATATTGATTTATATATAAAGGTCGACAAGTGTATTTAAAATTGGGGGCATGTGAAAAAGTAAAAAGTGAAATGGTGGTTTCAAACCCATGGGTTTGGGGTAATTTCCCATGGTATTTGGGGTATTTTCCCATAGTATTGGGAACTAATTAAGGTACATGTCTCTTCATGAAGGGTTATGAAAAAATATAAAAAGAGAAATCATTGAGAGAATGTGTGTGTGTGTGTGTGAAAAATGGATTAGCAAAGATTGAATTGTGAAAACAGTTTCAAGTCATCTTGGCATATTCATGATAACTTTTTTCTAGTATGTTCTAGACCTTGAAATTTGGAAGATATGGAGGAGAGATATTGGTGTACATGTTATACAAATTCTAGATGTTGTTTCACTACACTTTCAGAGATATTCACCATAGAATTTAGGATTCCATAATGCTATTGAAATCAATTTCAAATAGGTCATCTTGGCACTTTCGCTATAATGTTTCAGACCTTGAAACATTGTAGAGATAGAGGAGAGAGATTGGTGTACATGTGGTACAAATCACATATGTTGGTTCACTATACTTTCAAAGATATTCCTAGTGTAAGTTAGGTTTCCTGAATTCTTATGAAATCTGTTTCAAACAAGTCAACTTGGCACTCTCACTCTAAATATTTTATGTGATGTTTCATACCTTGAAACTTTGCAGAGATAAAGGAGTGATTTTGGAGTACACATGGTACAAATTGCAGATGTTGGTTCACTATACTTTCGAAGATATTTCCTATGGAATTTAGGGTTCTTGAATTCTCTTGCAATCAGCTTCAAACAAGTCATGTTGTAACTTTTGCTATAACTTATTATTTGGGATGTTTTAAAGCTTCAAAATTTTCAGAGAATAGAGGAACAATCATGATGTACATATGGTACAAATTTGAGGTGCTGGTTAGATAAAATTTCAGAGATATTACGTATGGAAGTTAGGGTTCCTGAATGCTCCTAAAATTAGCTTCAAATAGGTTAGCTTGGCATTTTCACTAAAAATTCTTTTTTGGGACTCTTCAAACTGTGGAAATTTTAGAGAATAAAGGAGACATAAAATCACCTTAGGTAATAATTTCGTTATCATATTTTAAAAACTGGATACGTGACATGGTTTACAAGTTCATTTTGGGAAGAGGCCCAAAAAAACAAGGTTTGAGAAAGTTACTATTTGGACATTCAAATTTTGGTCAGACTAGGTAAAGGAAAAAGTAGTGAGTAGAACTGGTGAAGAAAGAAGAAATGAGTAAACATAGTGAAGGAGTAGAGTAGAAATAAGTAGCAAGAATACTTAGTGAAGGTTGATGTAACTCACACAAAGAGATTGATGTCTCTTTCTAAGTTGGTTCTTAGCACTGGGGATTGGTGTCTCCAGAAGATTAGTGTCTATGAATATATGTAAGAGATTGTCATCTCTTGCTAAGTTGGTGCTTAGCACTTGGGATTGATGTCTCTAGTAGATTGGTGTATTTGAACATAGGTAAGAGATTGGCGTCTCTTCCTAAGTTGGTGCTTAGTGGTGGGGATTGGTGTCTATGAATATATATAAGAGTAGGTTGGTGCCTAACAGGATTTTTACCAGTGGAGATTGGTGTCTCTAGTAGGTTGGCACCTACAAATATTTCTAACAGTAGTTTGGTGCCTACAAATAATTATAAAGAGATTTTTTGTGTTTTTCTCCTGAAAAGGTTTCCACATAAATCTTGTGTTCCATGTTCTACAATGTGATTGTTTTCTTATGGTTTATGAATGTTCAAAAAGGTAAAA
>ML786980.1:367150-381997 GCA_009831015.1 Picea engelmannii
AGGAGCCTTTTATAATTCAAATTATTGAGCATAGAATTATAAAAGGCTCCTTTGAAAAGAGTTTAACCAATGGAAGGTAGATCTTTGGAGTACACATGGTTGGTCATGAAGGTTTCTCTACAAACAAAGCTCCATTGTTTGACAAAATAAACTATGCATTCTAGAGCATAAGGATGTGAACATATCTAATGTATCTTGGTTTTGATATTTGGAAATTAGTCATGAATGGTTATAGATCCCCAACAACTCCACCAACAAGTGCGGCCAAGAAGAAGCTTAGTGAAAATAATGAAAAATCCATGAATTCCATCTTGTGTGGTCTATCAGATTCTGAGTTTTTCAAGGTGATGCATTGTGGATCGAAAAAATAATTTTGAGACAAGATTCAAAACATATATGAAGGAAATGACAAGGTTAATAAGGAAAAGATATAAAATCATAGAAGATAGTTTGAGATCTTGAAAATGAAAGATGAATAAAATTTTGTAGCCTATCTTTTCCATGTGGATGAAATTTTCAACGCCATTAGAGGACTTGGTGAAAAGGTTGAAGAAACAATGGTTGTAGAAAATTTGTTAAGGTCACTCCCCTTTAGATTTGATGTCAAAGTTTCCACCATTGAATAAATGAAGGATCTTGATTAATTAACAAAGGATGAATTGCATGGGATCCTCACGCCATGTGAAATGAGGATAGACTAAAAAAAATCCATTAGATAAAGAAGAAGACTACAAAGCCTTAAAAAAGACAAAGAACATAGAAAATATAAAGGTAATCTTCCCTTCAAATGCTTTAACTTTATAAAAGTAGGACGTTTTTATGCTAAGTGTCTATATGCGAAAAATGAAAGTAGTGATGATGAAGAAGATCATAACATAAATAAAGAGAGAAAATCTCATCAAAAGGGTAAACGTGAAAATAAGAAAAGCTTCCATAGGAAAAATAAAAGTCTTTAATCCAAGGGGGGAAGTAGCGCATTTGAAGAGAGCAATGAAAGTATCTTTGATAGTGAAAGAGAAGAAACTATTTTCATAGCCATAGAAATAAATATTTATGAAGACAAAGGGAAAGAAATGATGGATTCATAAGAAGAGGAAAATGTTGAAATGGATGGGGAAGTGGATCTTGAAGAAGACCTCATGTGTGCCTTAAGAAAAATAAAAAAGCTTAGGAAAAATAATTTGAAACAAAAGGAGAAGCTACAAAAAAATGAAGAGGATTGTGATTCAAAAGAAAAAATGTCACAAATCCTTGAAGAAACATAAAAAACTATCGTCAACCTAAAGGTTCAATTAGAAGAAGAAATACAGACGGAAGGAGTGGTGAGAATCCAACTAAAGAAAACAGAAGAAAATTGTGAAGACCTAGAATATGAAATTGTTTCCTTAAGAAAGGAACTGGAGAAAATAATTATTAAGTTGAATAGAATATTAAATTTTGAAAAGAGAACCAAAAGATTAGATGATATCATCAACTATCAAAGGTATTCATTCATTAAGACTGGTCTTAGATATGATGCTATGGTTTCCTCCCTACATACACCTAGCCTTGCTACCGCAAGGGAATTTTTGTTTATTGCATGTGCATTTTAGAGTGGTTTTCTACAAGTGAAACCTACTATTGATTGTGCTAAATAGATTGATGAGTTTCCTATTTCTCACATGGAAGAATTTGAGCAAACAAATGACGTTGTTTCCAATATGACAAGTTTTTCTACTCTTGTAAGTGAACTTGACCCTGAGCCTATTTCCTCTGATCAACTAGTGCAAAAATATGCGCCCTATCATCATTCTCACCATAAAAATCGAATTAATGGCAATCATGATTTCGTATATTTTCATAAGATATGTGAAAGAGATAATTATGGACCAGTGTTGACTACCAAGATAGATTGTGGTTAGATTTATGGATGGTTGTGGAATCATTTGACTATATTTTTTAGGACTTTATATCTTTGTGTATCATCAGTTTTACAGTCGTGCAACATTCCTCTTACTTACTAATCATTTCCTTGGAAGTGTTCAAATGAGGATCTACCTGACATGAAATTCGACTAGAGTTTCGACTAAGTGCTTAAGGAGAAGCACGAGTTCAGGGGGAGAATCCCTTTGCCATTGATGTCAAATGGGGAGAGTTGTAGATAGGAGGGAATTTATCTCTATTCATGGGAGAGTTGCACACAAGGGGAGAATTATTTCTATGCATGGTGGACTATGTATTTCATTGCAGGATTGTTATCAATTACAAAGGGAGAGATTGTTGGAATTATTTTCAACTATGTCAAAGGANATATATATATATATATATATATATATATATATATATATATATATAGGTCTACAAGTATATTAAAAAAAGGGTGCATGTGAAAAAGTAAAATGTGAAATGGTGGTTTCAAAGATATGGGTTTGGGGTATTTTCCCATGACAATGGGAATTGATTAAGGGGTATGTATTTTCATGAAGGGTTATGCAAAAGAATAAAAAGAGAAATCATTGAGAGAAAGTGTGTGTGTGAAAAATGGATTAGCAAAGGTTGAATTGCAAAATCAATTTTAGATCATCTTGTCATTTTTGTGTTAAATTTTTCTTTAGGACATTTCAAACCTTGAAATTTTGAAGAGACGGAGGAGAGATATTGTTGTACATTTGGTACAATTTTAGATGCCAGTTCACTATACTTTCAGAGATATTCCCTATGGAAGGTAGGCTTGCAGAATACCCCTAAAATCAGTTTCAAATAGATCATCTTGACATTTTCTCTATAACTTATTTTCTGGGATGTTTCAGACCTTGAAACTTTTCATTGTTAGAGGAGTGACCTTGGTGTACATGTGATACAAATTTCAGATGTTAATTCTCTATATTTTAAGATATAATCCATGTGGAAGTCAGGGTTCTTGAATGCTCCTAAAATTCGTTTCAACTTGATTAACTTGGAACTTTCGATATAGATTATTTTTGGGATGTGTCATAGCTTTAAACTTTGCAAAGACATACGACTGAGCTTGGTGTACATGTGGTACAGATTTTAGATCTTGGTTTGCTATACTTTCAGATATATTCTCTGTGGAAGTTAGGATTCATGAATGCTTCTGAAATCGGTTTTAAATAGATCATCTTGACACTTTTGCTATAACATATTTTCTGGGATGTTACATACCTTGAAACTTTGTAGAGATAGAGGAGAGATATTGATGTACATGTGGTACAAATTTTAAGTGTTGTTTCACTATAATTTCAGAGATATTTTCTATGAAATGTAGGGTTCTTGAATGCTCCTAAAATAAGTTTCAAACAAGTCATCTTGGTATTTGCACTAAAACTTTTTTTTGGAACTCTTCAGACTGTGAAAAATTTAAAGAACATAGGAGACATATAGAAGTACCTTAGGTAACAATTTCATAATCATATTTACAAAATTGGATACATGGCATGTTGTACAATTTTATTCTTGAGAAGAGGCCCAAAACATCAAAGTTTGAGAAAGTTACCATTTGGAAATTCATATTTTGGTTAGAGCTGGAAAAGGAAAAAGTAGTGAGAATAACTGGTGAAGGAAGAAGTAGTGATTAGACCCAATGAAGGCAGAAGCAGGAAGAAAACTTGGTGAAGGTAGAAGTAGCAATGAGACACGGTGAAGGTTGGTGCAGCTCACACAAAGAGATTGGTGTCTCTTGTTAAGTTGGTGCTTAGTGGTGGGGATTGGTGTCTACAAATATCTATAAGATATTGATGTCTCCTTATTTGGTGCTTAGTGATGTATATTGGTGTCTATGAAGATGTGTAAGAGATTGGTGTATTTTGCTAAGTAGGTGCTTAGAGGTGGGGATTGGTGTCTCTAGTAGATTGATGTCTGTGAAGATCTATAACAGTAGGTTGGTGCCTACCAGAATTTGTACCAGTGGGGATTAGTGTCTCCAATAGGTTGGTTCCTATAAATATTTGTAACAATAGGTTGGTGCCTACAAATAATTATAAAGAGAAGTTTTGTGGTTTTCTCCTGAAAGGGTTTCCACGTAAATCTTTTGTTCCATGTTCTGCAATGTGATTGTTTTCTTATGATTGATGAATGTTTGAAAAAGTAAAATATTGTTTTATATCGACTCACCCCCACCCCCTCTTAGTATAAGTGTGTGCTTAGACATAATAATTTAATCCAATGTTTTATTAAAAATAAATGATTTTGACTAAAGTTTGAGAAAACCTATATCAAAGTCTTGTAGAAAACCTACACTACATAGTGAACCCTTAATTGTTGTAAATGTAGAAGTTTCTAGATATTGATTGTTGGAAATGTAGAAATTTGTAATTGTTGATTGTTGGAAATGTAGAATTCAGTAGTAGTTTAATTGTTGGAAATGGAAAAGTCAGTAGTCCGTAGTGTTGGAAATCAAAAAGTCTATTTTATATAGTGTTCGAAATGCAGAAGTATGTAACAAATGAATTTCTAGAAATGCAAAGGTTTGTAGCACATTACACTAAATATTCATGCATATAGGTCACCATTTTTTACAATCTTGTATAAATGCCACCAACTTTGGATGAAATTTAGAGGTTAAATGATACATCAATGGATATTATATCTGGGAATCCTTTGAAGTGAAATCTCATATATTTCTTCATTCGAACCAATTTTATAGCCCTCTCTTGACAATTGGTCTACTCGACCCAATTGTATAGTTGAATGCTTATCTTCTTTCTTTTTGTTGATATAATTTTTATGGTGGCATCTTATTATTTGAGCTTAATGAAGAAACATAAGATGGAAAACCATCTTGTAAACCTTGTTGCTTGATATTATGAAATATGCCAATAGCTTGAAACTTATATTAGAATTGTAGCTTTATAATTTCAATGCAATTACCCAAAATAATATCAATGTTGTTGTCTTGGCTTATATTGAAGTAGTGATGACATTATTACTCGTTGTATACAAAGTTTTAAATGAATACTCTCAATATTGATAGCTTGAATCTCTTTTATTACGCTCAAATTGACTCACATGAGGGTGTTGTATAGTTTTTTTGCACATGGTTAGAAAACTTATGTCCATCCCGCTGAATACTCAAGTATATTTTGGTTTTTTTCACATGGATTTGAAACTTGGGGAAATCAAAACCATGAAAATTGTAGTAAACACCTTAAGACACGTCATCTTAATTCGGTTACTCTTTTTTAATGCATTTGAAGTCCTAATCACAAATCAAGTTCGACTACAAAGTCTTGTGGAGGATTACAAGACTTATACATGATTTGAATAGGAAAAGTAGTAATAGCCTTCATACTTTAAATTTTTTTAACGGTAATATGGTAATGCTTGTTCATCTAAGGTAATATGGTAATGTTTATGTAAACGATTTGTTTATAAACTCTTTGACTAAGAATTGTGCTAGAATTGAATTGATATTGCGACTTGTGGCCATTCTTCTCATCTCTGATGTATGTATCTTTTTTTCCACTATATGTTATTTGATTTGAATGTGCACTTGGTGTCTTATATTCTTGAAACTCGTACTTTTGAAAAATGATGATGGATTATACATTTGGAATTTATTTATTGAAGAAAATTAAATATTGCTTCAATCCATAGATAGGGTTTAGATATCCCTACTCAAATCATTGTTTGTCTTGTCATGTATATTGATTCCTTGTGAGATTCCTTATCTTGAATATGCTTGAGTGATTATGTACATACTAATCCCTTGGAACCCTTTGTGTTTCATGCACACAAATATATACAACTAAGTATGGATGTTGCATGATAGTACTTGAGCATTGACACTATCTCCATGATGCTACTTGAAGAACAAGTTAGTAGTGAGTTCTTGTAGAGTCTAGGATGGTATATGTTGGGATTTCTTAGCTTGTAATTTGAAAATGTATGAATTGGTTGTGGTAATAATTCCTTGGTATTGTTTGGAATTATGGTTATCTTATCTTTGCAAATTGATTTGTATGATGAAAGATTTACTAGGGTTCTTGTAGCTTGACAACTTGAACCTTGTGTTGTTACCTTGATATTTGAGCCAACATATAAACTAATATTTAAAATTTGTCACCTTGTAGCTGATTTTTAGGTTTGGTTCATGAAATTTTAATGAGTGATTTATTTATAACCAAGTTCATAGCAGTCCTTCTTGAACTTTTTTCAATTTTGAGTAATTGGGGTAGTGAGCTATTGTTTAGTTCTTGGAACATTGGGAGTCATTCATTGGAAATGAATGAACGGATAGAGAATGATCCCCATTATAAAACATGTAACATAAATATTGAACTTGTATCTAATCAATAATATTGATTTGAATGTTGGAGTATTGCTCTTGTAGTGCTTGTAGTGTTGGAGATATTACACACACCTAGGATTTTCTTTTTATTTTATTTTCCTAAGTTTATTTGGATATGCCGAGGGTCACTTGATTTGAGATGTTATCCCCTCATTGAGGGTATTCTCCCCCCCACAAGGGTGCCACATGCCCTTCAGTCAACTCTTAGTTAGCATTCAGTTAGACTAGTTGAGTGAAGTGTTGCATGTCAACTTTGGTTTTACCACCAAGTGTTGCATGCTAACCTTGGGATCATCACCAGTAATGTGCACTTGCATTAGGATAATCACTAATAAGGCACATTCACATGTGTGAGTTATATACTCCTCATTTCACTCTAGTTTGGCTAGTTAACCGACGACCACATGGCCAGTTAACTAGGACTAGGTGGCAATTGACTCCAGTGACTTTTAGTGTGTGTGTCAGGCCTATCTATAAAAATTCTAATGTGCATTAGTTGAATACTATGGTGGGTTAGTTGTGTGATACAGATTATCTCACTTGTATTGTATCATTTCTCTCATTCATCTAATAGAAATTCTTTCATTCTTTCCTCCAATTTTTGTCTTCTCTTCACACTATTTGCAAGTTGTGTATGTTTCATTGTTAGATAGATCTTTTGTCAAAAATTCTACATAGTATCAGAGCCCATAGGCCGCTACCAAGGATCATCACCAACACTCTTTTGCAGGTACCAAAGATCGAACAAAGCAGTAGGAAAGATGGAATTTCCCAAATTTTACATTCTAACACCATACAACTATTTTGAATGGAAGAAAAGAATTATACTCCATCTCAAGGGTAAAGGCTTGTACCAAATAGTCATGGACATAGAAGAAGAACCCACCTTAGCATTGGAAAAATCCAAGTACCTAAATCACATGGACGCGGTTCACAGTCTTCTATGCATGACTATTTCTCTCGGCCTATGGTTTCACATGAATGCATGCAAGACACCAAATGAGATTTGGACCACCTTGGAAGGATGCTTTGGAAAGAAGGATGAAATGAGGGGTCATTTTCTCAAAGTAGAACTAAACTCCTTGGATCTTAAGAAATTTGGAAATCTCCAAGATTTATTCACAAAATTTAAATCTCTCCTCCGTGAATTGAAAGACTATGGTATCAACAAATCCAAACAGGAAAAAAAAATGGTTCTTTCTATCATGGAAAAACTTGGACCAAAATTTAGTGTATTTGTCTCCACATTTCATTCTTTCGAATTCATCACAAGAGAAACTTGGACCATGCCTTCATTGTCAAAATTTATTGAGGCTTTGACATAAGAGCATGATAATTTCACTCAGATGGGAATAATGAAGGGCCCAAAGGCACATGCACTTTTTGTGCATGATGGAAACAACTCTCAAAATCCTAAATCAAAAAGGAAAGGAAAAGAAAAGGTGAATGCAGATCCAAAGAAGGAAGGGTACTCCAAACCCTTCAATGATTCTTCTGGTTCCAAAGGTGGAAAAAGAAAGCAAGGGGAGAAGTTTGGTTATTGTAATTGAGGGAACCATCCAGAATAAGCCTACATGAAGAAGCACATTTCTTTAGAAAAAAAATCTAAGGGACTTCATTCCTAAGGCTACAAAGAAGAAGTCAGAAGATAAAGCCCCTAAGAAAGTCCATCCTCATGCATTAGTCATTGTGTATTCTTCTCCTAACACTTGGATTGTAGATTCAGGTGCTTCACATCATATGGAAAACACAAAGGATATTCTATCTTCTATAACTGCATGCACGAGACCTACTATCCTCATGGAGAATGAATCTACGGTCAATGTCACCGGAAAAGGAAGAGTGGAACTAGATCATGGAAGCTTTGAGAACATTCTCCATGTTCCTCAACATTCCATGAATTTTCTCTTAGTATACCAGATTACACACACAAGCTCAGGAAAAATGGTGGAGTTCACACCAAACTCTGTGTCCATTTTCGACATGCAAGATAAATCCAAAATTGTTGTCAAGGAGGTAAATCATAAATATTGGTTATATACTTTTACTAAGTTTATTGAACCTGATTCCACTGTACTACTTATGCATGCTAATAAGAGTAGTAGATTATGGCATGAGAGGTTTGGTCATCTTAATTTCAGGTACATGCAACAACTTAGAAAAAAGGGAATGATCACTAGGTTACCTAATATCCACTTTTCTGAAGGGTTTTGAGAAGGATGTTTCCTTGGAAAGCATCCTCAAGAGAAGTTTGAGAAAGGGAAGGCTCATAGGACCTCCTCTCCATTGGATTTGATTCACAGTGATCTCATGGGTCCATTCCCACATCCATCCATCGGTAAGGTAATGTACATGCTTACATTTTTGGATGATTACTTCACGTTATACTTGGGTATTTTTCTCAGACATAATTCAGAGGTCTTTGAGCACCTCAAAGAGTTCAAAGCACTTGTTGAGACTCAATCAGGAAGAAATACCAAAGCCCTCCATATAGATAATGCAGGGGAGTATGTTAATAGAGATGTTCAATATCTTTGTCTTGATTCCCGAATACAGTTGTAGCACACAATACCATACATTTTTTAGTAGAACGGGGTTGTTGAGAGGAAGAATAGATTTCTCAAGGAGATGGCATCTTGCATGTTGCATGCACGATAACTTTCTTAGAATTTTTGGGCCGAGGAACTTAACTATTCCAACTACATCCAGAATAGATCCCCTCAAAGATATGTCAAGGATCAAACTCCTTTTGAGGCTTGGAGCGGAAACAAACCAGAAGTTACCCACTTTTGTATCTTTGTATCATGTGCATGGGCTCTCATTCCCTCTAAGAAGAGGAAAGAATTAGATCCACAGAGTATTGTATTTATTCTTTTTGGCTACCAAGATTATGTGAAAGGATACAAAATTATTGATCCCTCTACATACCAGTTCATCATTGAGTGCAGTGTTCAATTTGAGGAAAGTCTCTCGCATGCTCCATATGAGTTGCATGAAGATACTCTTGTCCTTCCACCAGTTCGATATGATGAATCTGCACATTCATACTCCACTTCAAATATGAGCTATGATACATAGTCATAGGATTTAGATCATTCAAATGCATAGTCAAAGAATTTAGATGTAGATTCAATACATGTAGATGAGGAGCCAGAGCATATTCCCAAGTGGGAACAATCTGCACTTCACGTTGCAGGAGACCTTGTTTGGAATCTAGTGGATCTGAGGAAGAACAAATCTCAGTATGAGCATCCTTCTCATGTAATCACTTCCACTGAAACCACAATGCCTCCACATTATTATATGGTTCAGTATTCAAACTCACAGACCTACAGAGAGGCTGTAGGGAACCTGTTCTTAGAAGAAGCCATGCAGGAGGAGTACAACTCTCTCCTCGACAACTAGACTTGGGATCTAGTTTCTCTTCCTTCAGACGGGAAGATTTTCATATGAAAATGGGTGTACATGACCAAAAATGTAGTGGACAGATAGGTGAGAATACACAAGGAAAGATTGGTTTCCAAGGGATTTCATTAGATACATGGGATCAACCATGATGAGACTTTTTCTCCAATAGAAAAGTTGGATTCTATCAGGTTGGTCCTTGTCATTGGAGCAACCAAGGGATGGAAAGTACATCAGATGAATGTGAAGAATTATTTTCTTCATGGGGATCTCTAAGAGGATATTTATATGGAGCAACCACCTAGATTCATACAAAATTCATCTTTAGTGTTCCAACTCAAAAAGTCACTCTATGGCCTCAAGCAAGCTCCTAGAGCATGGTACGCAAATATGGAGTGCTTATTTCTCTCAAAGAATTTTTTCATATGCAAATATAATCCAAATGTCTACATTTTGAGGACCACTAACTCACTTCTGATCCTAGTTCTATATGTGGACAATATTTTCATCATCGACATATCATTTTCGACGATTTCCTCGGTCAAGGGAATTATTCATGACAGTTTTTCGATCATGGACATGGTTCCACTCCATTGCTTTATTAGTCTTGAGATCAACTAGGATTCTTTGGAAATCAATCTATCTCATCATAAGTATGCTTAGGATATCTTGGAGATATTCCACATGATATGTTATAAGCATGCACCTACACCTTTCTTATCTAGGGTTAGACTTGAGGATGGTTGGGCTACACCAGTGGTGGACAACACATTGTATCGACATCTTGTGAGGAGCCTTCTATATCTCACCCACACTAAACCAGATCTATCATATGCAGTAGGGGTAGTCTCCAAGTACATGCAGGAGCCACATGATTTACACTAGAAGGCTTCCAAATGCATCCTCAAATATGTTCGCGACACCATCAATTATGGGATCCAATATGCATCAGGTTGCAAGTTGGATCTCATAGGATCCAATGATTCTCACTGGGCTGACGATGAAACTGATTGCAATTCCACATCCATATACACTCTTAGTTTGGGTTCATGGCTTATATGTTGGTCGATCAAGAAGCAATTTGTTATTGCTCTATATTTAGTCGAGGCTAAGTCTAGAGGAGTAGTTAACATTACCATCCAGGCATTGTGTCTACAAAAATTCCTTATAGAGTTGGGAATCCAGTTCCACATATAGACTATCATTTGCTGTGACAAACAGAGTACTCCCAAGTTTTTTAAAGATCCATTGCAACAACAAATGATCCAGGTGGATATTGGTGGCCACCCACCTGTTCCAAATTCCAATTGGCTCATCTTGACAATTTTCAGTTCAACACATTTATTTGTAATGGGGACACTTCTTTATAATTATGGGTTCTTCATTTCTGAGGCTATCTTGAATCCCTACACAACATCCAAGTGGATATTGATGGCCTCCCATCTAGCCCAACTAGCATATTTTGGCAATTTTCATCTCAGTACATCTTTTCGTACTTCTAGGGTCGTTTTGAGGCCCTAAACAACATTTTTGGGCTTGCCACAATAAAACTATTGAAAAATTCATTTTTTTACGGAATAATGTGTATTTCTGGAAAATACCTTTCTAGCGGGATATCAAACACCTAAAATAAAGATAGTATGCAAAAGTTATGACCCCGGGAAGTTGATGTACTAACTTAACCCAACGGGGCCCATATGAATTTTGGTGCTTCATCTCCTAGGGTTAGGTTTTTAGATGTCTAGGTTTTTGGCATTCATGTTTATTGTAAAAATGTATTCAGAGCCTCAATATACTCATCTTCTTGTGAATGAGCATAGCCTTCACATCTCTTCTCAAAGATAAGCTGCCACCATTCTAGCAAGTTCATTCACTCTATATTTTTATAGTCTATGTACATTTATTTCATTAATAGAAATCAAGTATTGTTGTATTTATCTGTTTCTGGTAATATTTGTGTGTATTTCATTGTAATATCTCTGATTTCATTTCATTTCAAAAATAATCTAGATCAGTTGTATCAGAGCAGGCTTCTCTTGATTGTTTTTCAATGCATGTCCCCAATGAGGTTTGAGTATAGAAATTTGGGTCCCGATCTTGTCTCTCTTGAGTAAAATCACTCTCAAATTCCCAAGAATCCCTCCATGGCGGAAGAAAATAAAAATGTTGGAGCATAAGATTCTATTAACATGTTGCTTGAGAAAGATCTCGCGCAGCAGAGGGACGAAATTATGGAGAATTTTTCCCACATCCATCAATGTCTTCCAATAGAAACAGGCACATATTCATTAAGCAGCCACTTTGGAGGAACCTCTCCCAGTTTAGTTTGATATTCTAGTATTTGAAGGTCAGATAGATGTGCATGTCGTAGAAAAATGGTTAAATATGCTAGAAGGTTATTTATCTGTTCATAATTTTTCCAATGGGAAAAATATCACCTTTGCACTCCTCAAGGCTCTCCCTCATGTCAAACATTGGTGGGAAAATTACTGGGAGCAAAGTTACATAGAGGAATCTGGAATATATGGGGTCAAGCACACTTGAGAATTTTTTGTGGATGCGGTCAAGGAATAATATTACCCTGTTGATAACTATGAAGACCAGTACATGAGATGGACCACATTGCAATAAGAGAGAGGCCAAACGGAGCCGAAGTTCACAAATACTTTCCATACCTTGTGCACCAAGTTGGGTATCAAAGACTTTGAGCGACATCTCGTTCTAAAATATGGTGGGGCTATGCATAGGTACATCCAAACTGAAATGGATTTCCTAAACATCTCACCATTGGGAGTTACCTATCGATATGTTTTCAAAATCAAGAAGAAATTTAGGCACCAGAACAAATGGGAGTTCAGGTCTATAGATCCACAACAACCAAAGAATAATAAATATGTCCTTAACCAATAGCCTCCTTATAACCAGTCCAAGACACAAGGAAAGAAGGGTAAGGGAAAGACGAAGAATAACATTGGGAATTGGTGTGACTTCCACAAAATCCCCTGGAAAAACAATGATGATTTTTTCTCGAAACAATCATTGGTGTCCAAGACCAAAGACAAGGAGTCGAACCCTAATTCGAAATATGATCCAGAAAATAATGAAAAAAGGCAGATCATTGACACAAACCCCACTGCTATTGTCGTGACCGCAACAATTCAACCAGAAGAACCAGTAGATCCTGAAGAGGAGGAGTGCCTCTTTCATTCACAGATGTGGGTGAAAGGGACCCCGTTGCATTAGTTGGGGTTGTCGACAACACCACACCCGTAGCCTTACAACATCGGGTGGATTCACCAGGGACGAGATCTTTGTGTCATCCAGAAGTGTCATTTATCCTATGGAATACAACCCTTCAAGGATGAGGTAGTATGTGATGCTTCCAATCTTGATGTCTGTAATGTTGTTTTGGGCCAACCATATATGTAGAAACGACATAATGTTTATGAGTCTCGACCCCGTAGTGTCATTATTACTATGGGGGGTTAGATTTATAGGATACCATAGGTAGTTCTCACTATTTTTCCACCAAAATAGTGCCACAAGTTAATCTCTCATACTACAAAATTCAACCTCTTCACAATCTGTTCAAAGGATGCACAAAAGGCCTCTGCAACCACTGCATCCTTAGCACCTTCTATCCAGCAGAAGGAGACTGCAGAAGAGAAAGAAGATATTGTTTCTTCACCTACGATGGTGCCTACACAATGCCTCATCAAGACCAGAGACAACAGGTTGGTGGAACATGTTCAACCCCCCCATCAACAGGTTTGTGACAACCTTCCATAGACCATGTAATGAAACGTCTCCATCAAGGCACACAACTCACCAAGATTCAGATTTAGCAAACAGTTTCCCCTCTTCCCTGGGCACTCAACACAATGGATACCATTTATTCATAAGGGGGGAGGACTAATCCAGGTGGATATTGGTGGCCACCCACATGTTCCAAATTCCAACTGGATCATCTTGACAGTTTTTAGTTCAACATGTTTCTCTATAATGGGGACACTTCTTTGTAATTATGGGTTTTTCACTTCTGAGGTTGTCTTGAATCTCTACATAACATATAGGTGGATATTGGTGGCCACCCATCTAGTCCAACTGGCCTATTTTGGCAGTTTTTATCTCAGTACATCTTTATGTACTTAAGGGGCCATTTTGAGGCCTTAAACAACATTTTTTGTTCTTGCAACAGTAAAATTGTCAATAGAGTTAGATTTTTATGTCATAATGTGTAGTTATTGAAAATACCTTTCCAACGGGCTATCACACGCATAAAACAGAGTTCGTATGCAAAATTTACGACCCTGGGAAGTTGATGTACTAACTTACCCCAACGGGGCCCACATGACTTTTAGTGCTTCATCTCCTAGGGTTAGGTTTTTGTATGTCTAGGGTTTTGGCATTCATGTTTAGTGTATAAGGGCCTTCAAATCCTCATTGTACTCATCTTCTTGCGAGTGAGCGTAGTTGTCACATCTTTTCTCAGATATAATCTTTCACCATTCTAGCGAGTTCATTCACTCTGTATTTTTCATTGTTGATATATATATATATATATATATATATATATATATGATGTCCTTTATTGTTGATAGTGGAATCCAGAAGAACCTCATCTCAGCTGAGGTCATCAAATAGTTGGGGTTGTTGATGACAACACACCCGTAGCCTTACAACATTGAGTGGCTTCACCAAGGACGAGATCTCTATGTCAGTCAGCAGTGTCGCATGTCCTATGGAATACAACCCTTCAAGGATGAGGTAGTATGTGGTGTTTCCAATCTTGATGTCTGTGATGTTTTTTTGGGCCAACCATATATGTGGAAATGTCATGATGTTTATGAGTATTGACCCTGTAGTGTCATTATTACTCTGGGGGGTTATCTTTATAGGATACCAGAGGTAGTTCTAAGTATTGCTCCACCAAAATAGTGCCATAAGATAATCTCTCATACTATAAAATTCAACCTTTTCACAATCTATTCAAAGGATGCATAGAAGGCCTCTGCAACCACTGCATCCTTAGCACCTTCTATCCAGCAGAAGGAGATTGCAGAAGAGAAAGAAGATATTGTTTCTTCACCTACAATGGTGCCTACACAATGCCTCGTCAAGCCCAGAGACAACAAGTTGGTGGAACATATTCAACC
>ML786980.1:382097-392514 GCA_009831015.1 Picea engelmannii
TACATTTGGAATTTATTTATTGAAGAAAATTAAATATTGCTTCAATCCATAGATAGGGTTTAGATATCCCTACTCAAATCATTGTTTGTCTTGTCATGTATATTGATTCCTTGTGAGATTCCTTATCTTGAATATGCTTGAGTGATTATGTACATACTAATCCCTTGGAACCCTTTGTGTTTCATGCACACAAATATATACAACTAAGTATGGATGTTGCATGATAGTACTTGAGCATTGACACTATCTCCATGATGCTACTTGAAGAACAAGTTAGTAGTGAGTTCTTGTAGAGTCTAGGATGGTATATGTTGGGATTTCTTAGCTTGTAATTTGAAAATGTATGAATTGGTTGTGGTAATAATTCCTTGGTATTGTTTGGAATTATGGTTATCTTATCTTTGCAAATTGATTTGTATGATGAAAGATTTACTAGGGTTCTTGTAGCTTGACAACTTGAACCTTGTGTTGTTACCTTGATATTTGAGCCAACATATAAACTAATATTTAAAATTTGTCACCTTGTAGCTGATTTTTAGGTTTGGTTCATGAAATTTTAATGAGTGATTTATTTATAACCAAGTTCATAGCAGTCCTTCTTGAACTTTTTTCAATTTTGAGTAATTGGGGTAGTGAGCTATTGTTTAGTTCTTGGAACATTGGGAGTCATTCATTGGAAATGAATGAACGGATAGAGAATGATCCCCATTATAAAACATGTAACATAAATATTGAACTTGTATCTAATCAATAATATTGATTTGAATGTTGGAGTATTGCTCTTGTAGTGCTTGTAGTGTTGGAGATATTACACACACCTAGGATTTTCTTTTTATTTTATTTTCCTAAGTTTATTTGGATATGCCGAGGGTCACTTGATTTGAGATGTTATCCCCTCATTGAGGGTATTCTCCCCCCCACAAGGGTGCCACATGCCCTTCAGTCAACTCTTAGTTAGCATTCAGTTAGACTAGTTGAGTGAAGTGTTGCATGTCAACTTTGGTTTTACCACCAAGTGTTGCATGCTAACCTTGGGATCATCACCAGTAATGTGCACTTGCATTAGGATAATCACTAATAAGGCACATTCACATGTGTGAGTTATATACTCCTCATTTCACTCTAGTTTGGCTAGTTAACCGACGACCACATGGCCAGTTAACTAGGACTAGGTGGCAATTGACTCCAGTGACTTTTAGTGTGTGTGTCAGGCCTATCTATAAAAATTCTAATGTGCATTAGTTGAATACTATGGTGGGTTAGTTGTGTGATACAGATTATCTCACTTGTATTGTATCATTTCTCTCATTCATCTAATAGAAATTCTTTCATTCTTTCCTCCAATTTTTGTCTTCTCTTCACACTATTTGCAAGTTGTGTATGTTTCATTGTTAGATAGATCTTTTGTCAAAAATTCTACATAGTATCAGAGCCCATAGGCCGCTACCAAGGATCATCACCAACACTCTTTTGCAGGTACCAAAGATCGAACAAAGCAGTAGGAAAGATGGAATTTCCCAAATTTTACATTCTAACACCATACAACTATTTTGAATGGAAGAAAAGAATTATACTCCATCTCAAGGGTAAAGGCTTGTACCAAATAGTCATGGACATAGAAGAAGAACCCACCTTAGCATTGGAAAAATCCAAGTACCTAAATCACATGGACGCGGTTCACAGTCTTCTATGCATGACTATTTCTCTCGGCCTATGGTTTCACATGAATGCATGCAAGACACCAAATGAGATTTGGACCACCTTGGAAGGATGCTTTGGAAAGAAGGATGAAATGAGGGGTCATTTTCTCAAAGTAGAACTAAACTCCTTGGATCTTAAGAAATTTGGAAATCTCCAAGATTTATTCACAAAATTTAAATCTCTCCTCCGTGAATTGAAAGACTATGGTATCAACAAATCCAAACAGGAAAAAAAAATGGTTCTTTCTATCATGGAAAAACTTGGACCAAAATTTAGTGTATTTGTCTCCACATTTCATTCTTTCGAATTCATCACAAGAGAAACTTGGACCATGCCTTCATTGTCAAAATTTATTGAGGCTTTGACATAAGAGCATGATAATTTCACTCAGATGGGAATAATGAAGGGCCCAAAGGCACATGCACTTTTTGTGCATGATGGAAACAACTCTCAAAATCCTAAATCAAAAAGGAAAGGAAAAGAAAAGGTGAATGCAGATCCAAAGAAGGAAGGGTACTCCAAACCCTTCAATGATTCTTCTGGTTCCAAAGGTGGAAAAAGAAAGCAAGGGGAGAAGTTTGGTTATTGTAATTGAGGGAACCATCCAGAATAAGCCTACATGAAGAAGCACATTTCTTTAGAAAAAAAATCTAAGGGACTTCATTCCTAAGGCTACAAAGAAGAAGTCAGAAGATAAAGCCCCTAAGAAAGTCCATCCTCATGCATTAGTCATTGTGTATTCTTCTCCTAACACTTGGATTGTAGATTCAGGTGCTTCACATCATATGGAAAACACAAAGGATATTCTATCTTCTATAACTGCATGCACGAGACCTACTATCCTCATGGAGAATGAATCTACGGTCAATGTCACCGGAAAAGGAAGAGTGGAACTAGATCATGGAAGCTTTGAGAACATTCTCCATGTTCCTCAACATTCCATGAATTTTCTCTTAGTATACCAGATTACACACACAAGCTCAGGAAAAATGGTGGAGTTCACACCAAACTCTGTGTCCATTTTCGACATGCAAGATAAATCCAAAATTGTTGTCAAGGAGGTAAATCATAAATATTGGTTATATACTTTTACTAAGTTTATTGAACCTGATTCCACTGTACTACTTATGCATGCTAATAAGAGTAGTAGATTATGGCATGAGAGGTTTGGTCATCTTAATTTCAGGTACATGCAACAACTTAGAAAAAAGGGAATGATCACTAGGTTACCTAATATCCACTTTTCTGAAGGGTTTTGAGAAGGATGTTTCCTTGGAAAGCATCCTCAAGAGAAGTTTGAGAAAGGGAAGGCTCATAGGACCTCCTCTCCATTGGATTTGATTCACAGTGATCTCATGGGTCCATTCCCACATCCATCCATCGGTAAGGTAATGTACATGCTTACATTTTTGGATGATTACTTCACGTTATACTTGGGTATTTTTCTCAGACATAATTCAGAGGTCTTTGAGCACCTCAAAGAGTTCAAAGCACTTGTTGAGACTCAATCAGGAAGAAATACCAAAGCCCTCCATATAGATAATGCAGGGGAGTATGTTAATAGAGATGTTCAATATCTTTGTCTTGATTCCCGAATACAGTTGTAGCACACAATACCATACATTTTTTAGTAGAACGGGGTTGTTGAGAGGAAGAATAGATTTCTCAAGGAGATGGCATCTTGCATGTTGCATGCACGATAACTTTCTTAGAATTTTTGGGCCGAGGAACTTAACTATTCCAACTACATCCAGAATAGATCCCCTCAAAGATATGTCAAGGATCAAACTCCTTTTGAGGCTTGGAGCGGAAACAAACCAGAAGTTACCCACTTTTGTATCTTTGTATCATGTGCATGGGCTCTCATTCCCTCTAAGAAGAGGAAAGAATTAGATCCACAGAGTATTGTATTTATTCTTTTTGGCTACCAAGATTATGTGAAAGGATACAAAATTATTGATCCCTCTACATACCAGTTCATCATTGAGTGCAGTGTTCAATTTGAGGAAAGTCTCTCGCATGCTCCATATGAGTTGCATGAAGATACTCTTGTCCTTCCACCAGTTCGATATGATGAATCTGCACATTCATACTCCACTTCAAATATGAGCTATGATACATAGTCATAGGATTTAGATCATTCAAATGCATAGTCAAAGAATTTAGATGTAGATTCAATACATGTAGATGAGGAGCCAGAGCATATTCCCAAGTGGGAACAATCTGCACTTCACGTTGCAGGAGACCTTGTTTGGAATCTAGTGGATCTGAGGAAGAACAAATCTCAGTATGAGCATCCTTCTCATGTAATCACTTCCACTGAAACCACAATGCCTCCACATTATTATATGGTTCAGTATTCAAACTCACAGACCTACAGAGAGGCTGTAGGGAACCTGTTCTTAGAAGAAGCCATGCAGGAGGAGTACAACTCTCTCCTCGACAACTAGACTTGGGATCTAGTTTCTCTTCCTTCAGACGGGAAGATTTTCATATGAAAATGGGTGTACATGACCAAAAATGTAGTGGACAGATAGGTGAGAATACACAAGGAAAGATTGGTTTCCAAGGGATTTCATTAGATACATGGGATCAACCATGATGAGACTTTTTCTCCAATAGAAAAGTTGGATTCTATCAGGTTGGTCCTTGTCATTGGAGCAACCAAGGGATGGAAAGTACATCAGATGAATGTGAAGAATTATTTTCTTCATGGGGATCTCTAAGAGGATATTTATATGGAGCAACCACCTAGATTCATACAAAATTCATCTTTAGTGTTCCAACTCAAAAAGTCACTCTATGGCCTCAAGCAAGCTCCTAGAGCATGGTACGCAAATATGGAGTGCTTATTTCTCTCAAAGAATTTTTTCATATGCAAATATAATCCAAATGTCTACATTTTGAGGACCACTAACTCACTTCTGATCCTAGTTCTATATGTGGACAATATTTTCATCATCGACATATCATTTTCGACGATTTCCTCGGTCAAGGGAATTATTCATGACAGTTTTTCGATCATGGACATGGTTCCACTCCATTGCTTTATTAGTCTTGAGATCAACTAGGATTCTTTGGAAATCAATCTATCTCATCATAAGTATGCTTAGGATATCTTGGAGATATTCCACATGATATGTTATAAGCATGCACCTACACCTTTCTTATCTAGGGTTAGACTTGAGGATGGTTGGGCTACACCAGTGGTGGACAACACATTGTATCGACATCTTGTGAGGAGCCTTCTATATCTCACCCACACTAAACCAGATCTATCATATGCAGTAGGGGTAGTCTCCAAGTACATGCAGGAGCCACATGATTTACACTAGAAGGCTTCCAAATGCATCCTCAAATATGTTCGCGACACCATCAATTATGGGATCCAATATGCATCAGGTTGCAAGTTGGATCTCATAGGATCCAATGATTCTCACTGGGCTGACGATGAAACTGATTGCAATTCCACATCCATATACACTCTTAGTTTGGGTTCATGGCTTATATGTTGGTCGATCAAGAAGCAATTTGTTATTGCTCTATATTTAGTCGAGGCTAAGTCTAGAGGAGTAGTTAACATTACCATCCAGGCATTGTGTCTACAAAAATTCCTTATAGAGTTGGGAATCCAGTTCCACATATAGACTATCATTTGCTGTGACAAACAGAGTACTCCCAAGTTTTTTAAAGATCCATTGCAACAACAAATGATCCAGGTGGATATTGGTGGCCACCCACCTGTTCCAAATTCCAATTGGCTCATCTTGACAATTTTCAGTTCAACACATTTATTTGTAATGGGGACACTTCTTTATAATTATGGGTTCTTCATTTCTGAGGCTATCTTGAATCCCTACACAACATCCAAGTGGATATTGATGGCCTCCCATCTAGCCCAACTAGCATATTTTGGCAATTTTCATCTCAGTACATCTTTTCGTACTTCTAGGGTCGTTTTGAGGCCCTAAACAACATTTTTGGGCTTGCCACAATAAAACTATTGAAAAATTCATTTTTTTACGGAATAATGTGTATTTCTGGAAAATACCTTTCTAGCGGGATATCAAACACCTAAAATAAAGATAGTATGCAAAAGTTATGACCCCGGGAAGTTGATGTACTAACTTAACCCAACGGGGCCCATATGAATTTTGGTGCTTCATCTCCTAGGGTTAGGTTTTTAGATGTCTAGGTTTTTGGCATTCATGTTTATTGTAAAAATGTATTCAGAGCCTCAATATACTCATCTTCTTGTGAATGAGCATAGCCTTCACATCTCTTCTCAAAGATAAGCTGCCACCATTCTAGCAAGTTCATTCACTCTATATTTTTATAGTCTATGTACATTTATTTCATTAATAGAAATCAAGTATTGTTGTATTTATCTGTTTCTGGTAATATTTGTGTGTATTTCATTGTAATATCTCTGATTTCATTTCATTTCAAAAATAATCTAGATCAGTTGTATCAGAGCAGGCTTCTCTTGATTGTTTTTCAATGCATGTCCCCAATGAGGTTTGAGTATAGAAATTTGGGTCCCGATCTTGTCTCTCTTGAGTAAAATCACTCTCAAATTCCCAAGAATCCCTCCATGGCGGAAGAAAATAAAAATGTTGGAGCATAAGATTCTATTAACATGTTGCTTGAGAAAGATCTCGCGCAGCAGAGGGACGAAATTATGGAGAATTTTTCCCACATCCATCAATGTCTTCCAATAGAAACAGGCACATATTCATTAAGCAGCCACTTTGGAGGAACCTCTCCCAGTTTAGTTTGATATTCTAGTATTTGAAGGTCAGATAGATGTGCATGTCGTAGAAAAATGGTTAAATATGCTAGAAGGTTATTTATCTGTTCATAATTTTTCCAATGGGAAAAATATCACCTTTGCACTCCTCAAGGCTCTCCCTCATGTCAAACATTGGTGGGAAAATTACTGGGAGCAAAGTTACATAGAGGAATCTGGAATATATGGGGTCAAGCACACTTGAGAATTTTTTGTGGATGCGGTCAAGGAATAATATTACCCTGTTGATAACTATGAAGACCAGTACATGAGATGGACCACATTGCAATAAGAGAGAGGCCAAACGGAGCCGAAGTTCACAAATACTTTCCATACCTTGTGCACCAAGTTGGGTATCAAAGACTTTGAGCGACATCTCGTTCTAAAATATGGTGGGGCTATGCATAGGTACATCCAAACTGAAATGGATTTCCTAAACATCTCACCATTGGGAGTTACCTATCGATATGTTTTCAAAATCAAGAAGAAATTTAGGCACCAGAACAAATGGGAGTTCAGGTCTATAGATCCACAACAACCAAAGAATAATAAATATGTCCTTAACCAATAGCCTCCTTATAACCAGTCCAAGACACAAGGAAAGAAGGGTAAGGGAAAGACGAAGAATAACATTGGGAATTGGTGTGACTTCCACAAAATCCCCTGGAAAAACAATGATGATTTTTTCTCGAAACAATCATTGGTGTCCAAGACCAAAGACAAGGAGTCGAACCCTAATTCGAAATATGATCCAGAAAATAATGAAAAAAGGCAGATCATTGACACAAACCCCACTGCTATTGTCGTGACCGCAACAATTCAACCAGAAGAACCAGTAGATCCTGAAGAGGAGGAGTGCCTCTTTCATTCACAGATGTGGGTGAAAGGGACCCCGTTGCATTAGTTGGGGTTGTCGACAACACCACACCCGTAGCCTTACAACATCGGGTGGATTCACCAGGGACGAGATCTTTGTGTCATCCAGAAGTGTCATTTATCCTATGGAATACAACCCTTCAAGGATGAGGTAGTATGTGATGCTTCCAATCTTGATGTCTGTAATGTTGTTTTGGGCCAACCATATATGTAGAAACGACATAATGTTTATGAGTCTCGACCCCGTAGTGTCATTATTACTATGGGGGGTTAGATTTATAGGATACCATAGGTAGTTCTCACTATTTTTCCACCAAAATAGTGCCACAAGTTAATCTCTCATACTACAAAATTCAACCTCTTCACAATCTGTTCAAAGGATGCACAAAAGGCCTCTGCAACCACTGCATCCTTAGCACCTTCTATCCAGCAGAAGGAGACTGCAGAAGAGAAAGAAGATATTGTTTCTTCACCTACGATGGTGCCTACACAATGCCTCATCAAGACCAGAGACAACAGGTTGGTGGAACATGTTCAACCCCCCCATCAACAGGTTTGTGACAACCTTCCATAGACCATGTAATGAAACGTCTCCATCAAGGCACACAACTCACCAAGATTCAGATTTAGCAAACAGTTTCCCCTCTTCCCTGGGCACTCAACACAATGGATACCATTTATTCATAAGGGGGGAGGACTAATCCAGGTGGATATTGGTGGCCACCCACATGTTCCAAATTCCAACTGGATCATCTTGACAGTTTTTAGTTCAACATGTTTCTCTATAATGGGGACACTTCTTTGTAATTATGGGTTTTTCACTTCTGAGGTTGTCTTGAATCTCTACATAACATATAGGTGGATATTGGTGGCCACCCATCTAGTCCAACTGGCCTATTTTGGCAGTTTTTATCTCAGTACATCTTTATGTACTTAAGGGGCCATTTTGAGGCCTTAAACAACATTTTTTGTTCTTGCAACAGTAAAATTGTCAATAGAGTTAGATTTTTATGTCATAATGTGTAGTTATTGAAAATACCTTTCCAACGGGCTATCACACGCATAAAACAGAGTTCGTATGCAAAATTTACGACCCTGGGAAGTTGATGTACTAACTTACCCCAACGGGGCCCACATGACTTTTAGTGCTTCATCTCCTAGGGTTAGGTTTTTGTATGTCTAGGGTTTTGGCATTCATGTTTAGTGTATAAGGGCCTTCAAATCCTCATTGTACTCATCTTCTTGCGAGTGAGCGTAGTTGTCACATCTTTTCTCAGATATAATCTTTCACCATTCTAGCGAGTTCATTCACTCTGTATTTTTCATTGTTGATATATATATATATATATATATATATATATATATGATGTCCTTTATTGTTGATAGTGGAATCCAGAAGAACCTCATCTCAGCTGAGGTCATCAAATAGTTGGGGTTGTTGATGACAACACACCCGTAGCCTTACAACATTGAGTGGCTTCACCAAGGACGAGATCTCTATGTCAGTCAGCAGTGTCGCATGTCCTATGGAATACAACCCTTCAAGGATGAGGTAGTATGTGGTGTTTCCAATCTTGATGTCTGTGATGTTTTTTTGGGCCAACCATATATGTGGAAATGTCATGATGTTTATGAGTATTGACCCTGTAGTGTCATTATTACTCTGGGGGGTTATCTTTATAGGATACCAGAGGTAGTTCTAAGTATTGCTCCACCAAAATAGTGCCATAAGATAATCTCTCATACTATAAAATTCAACCTTTTCACAATCTATTCAAAGGATGCATAGAAGGCCTCTGCAACCACTGCATCCTTAGCACCTTCTATCCAGCAGAAGGAGATTGCAGAAGAGAAAGAAGATATTGTTTCTTCACCTACAATGGTGCCTACACAATGCCTCGTCAAGCCCAGAGACAACAAGTTGGTGGAACATATTCAACCCTACCATCAACAGGTTCATGACAACCTTCCATAGGCTAGGCAATGCAACTTCTCCATCAAGGAACACAACTCAGCAAGATTCAGATTCACTAAACACTTTCCCCTCTTCCCTAGGAACTCAATGCAATGGATACCATTGCTTCATAAGGGGGGGAGGACTAATCCAAGTGGATATTGGTGGCCACCCACCTGTTCCAAATTCCAACTGGATCATCTTGACAGTTTTCAATTCAACATGTTTCTCTATAATGGGGACACTTATTTGTAATTATGGGTTATGCACTTCTAAGGTTGTCTTTAATCTCTACACAACATATAGGTGGATATTGGTGGCCACCCATCTAGTCCAACTGGCCTATTTTGGCAGTTTTTATCTCAGTACATCTTTATGTATTTATGGGGTCGTTTTGAGGCGTTAAACAACATTTTTTGGAATTGCAATAGTAAAATTGTTGATAGAGTTGGATTTCGATGGAATAATGTGTATTTCTTGAAAATACCTTGCCAATGGGCTATCACACGCCTAAAATAGAGTTAGTATGCAAAAGTTACAACCCCAGAAAATTGATGTACTAACTTACCCCAACGGGGCCCACATGACTTTTGGCGCTTCATCTCCTAGGGTTAGGTTTTTGGAAGTCCAGGGTTTTTGCATTCATTTTTAGTTTATAAGGGCCTTCAAAGCCTCATTGTACTAGTATTCTTGCGAATGAGCGTAGTTGTCACAACTCTTATCAGACATAAGCTGCCACCATTCTAGCGAGTTCATTCACTCTGTATTTTTACAGTCTCTGTACATTTATTTCATTAATATAAATCATGTATTGTTGCATTTATCTATTTCTATGAATATTTGTGTGTATTTCATTGTAATATATTTGCTTTCATTTCATTCTGAAAATGATCCAGATCAACAACAAACAAAGTATATCAAGGTCCATATGCACTACATCAGAGAACTAGTCCACAAGAGGATCATCGACTAGCAGTTCTTTCCTTCCTCTAACCAGACTGATGCCATATTCACCAACACTTTCACTAAGAAAATTTTTCCTTGTCTGCATGATCATCTTGGAGTGAAGGACACAGTTTGCTAAAAACAGTTTTTGT
>ML786980.1:395552-408895 GCA_009831015.1 Picea engelmannii
ATGACTTATGGATTTATAACATTCTTAAAAAAAATTGATATAAAAATTCATTATTTATTTTACATAAATTATAAAAAAAAACAAAAACAAATTATTAACAACTAAAACAACTACTTTTCAAACATCTTCCTCGCTCTTAGATCCCAATCGCTTCTTCCATGCTAAAGGAATGATAGTAGAAGAAGGCATCGTCGCTAGAAGACGCGGAGGCAATGCTAGCTGTGAGAACAAATTCTTCATCACATAAATATGTATAATCTGTACACTAGCACAGCCTGTAACTCTTGGCTAGAGAACACCGAAAGGTATCGACTGGTAAAATTATCGGCCTAGTAAAAACCTTCAGCATAGTAAAATTCCTCGCCCAGTAAAAATCTCCACTTTAATTATAAAAAAAACCTAATTGATATTCCTCACCTAGTAAAAATCTCCAGTTTAATTATAAAAAAAAACTAATTGATATTCCTCGCCTAGTAAAAATCTCCAGTTTAATTATAAAAAAAACCTAATTGATACAGTAAAAACGCCAGACTCGTCGGCCTAGTAAAAATCTTAGCATAATTAAAAAAAAATTAGATCATCTAGAGGCCCTATCCCCAGCTTAATTAAAAAAAACTTAGATCATCTAGAGGCCCTACCTATAAAACAAAATTGATACACCTTTCGGCGTAAATATAATTTTGTTTCAAACTGAGAATAATTAGAAAATTACAAATCAATTTTTAAACTATGGACGGAATTGAAACTAGATAATTTTTTTCGCAAAAGTGCCTTAAGGTTTGTTACCTGAAAGTGTTGTAGGAACAAAGAAGTGGAAGATGAGGTTAAGTTAATGACTTACAACAAAAGGCTGAAGATTATTAAGTAAATTATGGACTGAAATAACCTAAAACATCAATACATGAATAGTTGTTTCGTGATAAAAAAAAATAAGAAAACATATACAAAGAAGAGATCATAAACAATATAGAAAATAAAATAAGTGATACACCCCAAGTGGATGGTACATACCGATCATTTCTCAGTGGGATTTAAGTGTAACCCCCAAAATAGGGAAATATTCTACCATTAAAGAAAACGAAGTGGAAGTACCTGTATATTGATGCAGCGGATCCACCCACTGCTCTCATTTATATTGATGCAGCAGATCCAACCACTGCTCTCCTATCCTCTGTGCTATTGATCTATTTGGCCCTTTCTTATTTAGCATCAAAATTGATGAAACTTTTGTATAAAACTAACTGTAAAAATTTACCATTAAAAAAATTAAGATAACAGTTTATCCATCTCCTATAAGATGAAACATTGAATATAACCCAAATGCTACCTAGGCAGTTTTGAATCTGTTTTCAAGAATTATTCTAAACACATTTAGCGTACCCCAAATTCTAATTCTAATTCAGAGTAAAAATCAATGGATGGATTAGGAAAATTGATCCAAACACTGGCATTAAAAAAATAAGAGAAATTATAAGGAACCGAAAGTAGTGGGGACCTAAATTTTGGATTCGGGCAGTATTATCCTATGTCTTGTACATTTGCAAGTAAGGATAAGAAACACACATACTGGGTTTAAGGTTTTTCTATAAATTCATACTTTCATAAAAACAGAACCAACCACAAAACATGGACTAAAAAGGAGGTTATTAGGATTACCGTGACAAAGATTAGAACTGAGCAAAACATGAAGCGCCCCAAACACACTCATAAGACCACACCATACCACATGGTAGGTAGCGCCGAGAGGACAATCACATAAGTAATCACATATATTCAAACAATAAGAATCTAGAATAGTAAGAATCCTTACATTGAGTTAAACGAGAACAATAAGAACGTGAGTGATCGCATAGATTCAAACAATAAGAATCCTTGCATTGAGTTAAACGAGAACAATGGAGATGCAATGGTAGCTGCCATATTCCATTCAGCCTGCATGCATCCATATAAAATGAAATGCGCGGAAAGTGGACAGCCAAAAAATGAAACACGCGGACAGGTGAGGAAAGCCAGAAAATGAAAAGCGTGGGAAGCTAGAAAATGAAACGCTTGGACAGTTAACGAAATCCAAACATGGTAATACCAAAGGTCAATCATTTAAACGTGGCAATCACATAGTGATACAGTAATTTCTTAATATGATTAGGTAAATGTTAAAAAGCAAATAGGTTAACGGATACATTCAAAAATACAAGGAAGTTATGAAGAATAAATCACATTCATTGATTTGGGAGGATGACTAAGAATATGCCAGCATCTTCAATTGTTAGCCATCATATTAGAATTTTAGAATAAAAGGTGATTAATTGTTCCCATTACCAATAGGTGTATGCCTTTCGATGTAATTAAATGGCAAGTGTTGCAGTCAATGCATATACATTTAAGTAATCAATTTTATATAGTGCAAGATCACACAATTGTTTTTTTGTATATATAATTTCTATTTATGCGCATAAACATAGCCCAACCACATTGTTGAATGTGCCTGTGGCCCGTAATTATAAAAAATTAAAGGATGGAAGCATCTATGTGTTAAAAAAGAGAAAGTTGCTCTCTTATTTTTATTTTTTTATTGAGTTAATAATTCATAGGAAATCTATGTTCGTCCTCGAGGGTGAAGTTTGAGTCTTTGTTTTGCAAGTTTGTTGTTGCTATGAATAATATTTCTAAATATCCACCATCGTCATCATAACCAACTTTATGTTTGGCATTGTTTATTGATTTAATAATTAAGAGGAAATCTAGTTTTTGTCCCCTTGGTAGTAATGTCTGTTGACACCATAGTGAACATGATCAACGGTTTGGTAATTTTTTTTATTGAACATGATCAATGGTTTGGTAATTTTTCAATTGAGTTATGTCTGAAGTGTGTTGATATGAACATTTATTTGAACAATATTTATAATTTATTATAACATAATCATTTATAATTTTTATAGTGTAAGACCTTTTCCAAGATTAAAAGGGCAGTCTTTGCAGAAAGAATGTCTATTATTAGTTCTTGTCGTAGGTGTAGAGGGACTATAGCGATCGATAAATCGTTGACTTCTTATTAGTCTGTATTTTGACCAGAAATATTTCCATATTATCTATTATTGGAACCAAGAACTGAAAACATCGATTTTTATATAAAAAAAAGTACCATATTTGTCATGATCTGATTGGACAAGGGATTGGAGGTGTTATTGTCGGCTTTTCTATTCCCAATGTTATATATGTTGGCATATCCAAAGTATTTGATCGTATATGGTCTTTTTGAATCATATATTTTCTTATGCATTCCTCGAAGGTGAATTAATGCTAGCATTAATTCGAATGTTTGGTTTATCATTTTATGCTAGGTAAATTTATGGCAATGTTTGATATGGTGGCATATCCAATGTTTGGCTTTCCAATAAATTCTCTGGTGTTCGAACTATTGGCATAAAAAATATAATTATTTTTTTGGGATACGTCAAAGACCTCCCACTTTGAATTTTTTTCTTAAATGTTTATAGTGCATTTCTAACAGACATAAATGTTTACCTAACAGGCTTGGTAGTATTGAATGGTTACTTAATAGGCTTGTTAGAAGACATTTTATTCCGTTTTTAAAATTTATATGCTCCAGCGGCATTGTTGGTTCACTGGTCCATGCTTGTTTTTTGCATGCCACTGATTTCTTATTTTCATGTTGTTGTTGTTGTTGCTTGCATGTTTGTGTTGTTGCAGTTTACACGTTTGGGTTTCTGCAATCGCGATTGGAACATCATTGTTCTTGGGGGAGTGGTTGTTGCTTTCTTATTTCTTCGTTGTATGTTGTTTATTGTTGCTTGATTCAACTTTGCAGGGTTCTGGTCTTGTGCCTGCACTTGGGCCTTTTGGTTCTTCTTAGCTAGGTTCTTGTTTGGTGTTTGTTCTTGTTTGCCCAGGGTTTGCAATGTTGGTATGCTTCATCTACGGTTGGATCTCTAGTTACATTTTTTTTCACTGCAGTTTGCATAGAACACTATTAAGATAAAATAACAGGCTAAAGAATTGCAAGCGATGTAAATTACATATGTTACACGTTGAAGCAAAGTTTTTCGGCCTCAAAATATATTTCATAGCTGTCAATGCTTTTTCCATGGATTCTGTATTACTATGGTTTCATAGCTATGAGAATGCCTTTTGTTGTGTGGGAGATATAATTGTTCTCTCCCTTTTACTTTCCTGTTGTAAATTGTGTTTGACTCTAGTTTATCGCGTTTCTGTGGTGATTCTAAGTGACCATCGTTCGGTTAAATACTTAGCCAGTTTTATGGGCGTGGCTTCATGAATAGGTTCTATTGAACTATGACAGCTCGTGTTCGATGTATACATTAGCTTTCCCGAATTAGTTTTCTTTAAAAGAAGGCCTCTTGGACAGAAGAGAATGCAATTTATGAAATTATAGGTTTCCTGGACAACATAAGTATAATTGGGCTTATTAAGATAAAATAACAGACTAAAGAATAACAGGCGATGTAAATTGCATCTGTTACGCATTGAAGCAGAGTTTGTTGGCCTCAAAATATATTTCATAGCTGCCAATGCTTTTTCCATGGATTTTGTGCTACTATGGTTTCATAGTTATGAGATTGGATTTTGCTGTGTGGGAGATATAGTTGTTCTCTCCCTTTTACTTTCATGTTATAAACTGTGTTTGACTCTAGTTTATCACGTTTTTTTGGTCATTCTGAGCAACGGTTGTTCGGTTGCATACTTAGCCAGTTTTATGGACGCGGCTTCACGAATAGGTTCTATTGAACTATGATAGGTCGTGTTCGGTGTATACATTAGCTTTCCCAAATTAGTTTTCTTGAAAAGAAGGCATCCTGGACAAAAGAGAATGCAATTTATGAAATTATAGGTTTCCTGGATAGCATAAGTCAAATTGGGCTTATTAAGATAAAATAACAGACTAAAGAATTGCAGGCGATGTAAATTGCATCTGTTACGCGTTGAGACAGAGTTTGTTGGCCTTAAAATATATTTTATAGTTGTCGATGCTTTTTCCATGAATTATGTGTTACTATGTTTCATAGTTATGAGATTTCCTTTTGCTGTGTGGGAGATATAGTTGTTCTTTGCCTTTTACTTTCGTGTTGTAAACTGTGTTTGAGTCTAGTTTCTCGTGTTTCTGTGGTCAGTCTGAGTGACCGTCGTTCGGTTGCATACTTAGCCAGTTTTATGGATGCGACTTCGCGAATAGGTTCTATCAAACTATGAAAGGTTGTGTTTGGTGTATACATTAGCTTTCCCGAAATAGTTTTCTTTAAAAGAAGGCCTCCTGGACAGAAGAGAATGCAATTTATGAAATTATAGGTTTCTTGGACAACATAAGTTAATGATCGCGGGTTCTCAGGGTGGCAGGATAAAAATTGGGCTTTTGTTGTTCTGTGCCCTGTAAATAGCATGGAGAGTTCCACGATCATTCTAACCGACTGCAATTCGATTCCATACATAGCTAGTTTTATGGGCGTGGCTTTGCAGATAGGGTCTATCAAAATATGGTCTATACATTAGCGATTCCGAATTAGTTTTCTTTAAAAGAAGGGATCCTGGACAAAAGACATTGAAATTTATCAAATTATAGGTTTCCTGGACAGCATAAATTAAACATAGGAAATACGTAATTTTATAAAGTAGATATATAAAGCATGCACGAAGCCCTCATCCCATACTTAGACAGTTTTTGCATCGCGGGTTCTCAAGGTAGGCGGCTGAAAATTGACAATCAGAGAGTTCCATGATATATAAAATGACAATCGGACTTGCAGACTATTTGAATTTGAAGGGTGTCATGTCCAAAAAATTTAGCGTTATCGAAATAGTTTACTTTATGTACGTTCTACATACCCTGGTGGACAAAAAACACAAAAACAATAGTAAGCATTTTTTGGATCGCGAGTTGTTGGGGTGACGGGCTCTAAGTTCGATCTCTATTGTTTTGTGTCCTACAAATAGCATAGAGAGTTCCACAATATACAAATTGATAATCGGACTTGTGAACTATTTGAATTTCAAGGGATCGTGCAAAAAAACTAGCATTCTCGAATTATTTTTCTTTACGTACGTTTTACATACGCTCGTCGACAAAAACACAAAAATAGTATTAATGTCTATTACATAGGGCTCCATCCCCACTACCGTAAGCGCTTCCTAATACACATTAAATATGCTTTCAAAAGTCAGAACCGGCCAGACAGGTTTGAAAAGATGGGCTTTAATAACTGGAAAGATCGAGGACATCTCCCATTAAAATGAATAGACATGTGAATATTATGGGATCCATTAATTTCTTTTTGCCTGCATTTTGAATTTGAATTGGGCATATTAAGATAAAATAACAAACTAAAGAATTGCAGGCGATGTAAATTTCATCTGTTATGCATTGAAACAGAGTTTGTCGACCTCAAAATATATTTCATATCTGTCGATGCTTTTTCCATGGATTCTGTGTTACTATGTTTCATAGTTATGAGATTTCCTTTTGCTGTGTGGGAGATATAGTTGTTCTCTACCTTTTACTTTTGTGTTGTAAACTGTGTTTGAGTCTAGTTTTTCGCGTTTTTGTGGTCATTCTGAGCGGCCATCGTTTGGTTGCATACTTAGCCAATTTTATGGACGTGGCTTTGCAAATAGGTTCTATCAAACTATGACAAGTCGTGTTCGGTGTATACATTATCTTTCCCGAAATAGTTTTCTTTAAAAGAAGGCCTCCTAGACAGAAGAGAATGCAATTTATGAAATTATAGGTTTCCTAGACAACATAAGTTAATGATTGTGGGTTCTCCGGGTGGCGGGATGAAAATTGGGCTTCTGTTGTTCTATGCCCTGCAAATAGCACGGAGAGTTCTGCGATCATTCCGACCAACCGCAGTTCAGTTCCATACTTAGCCAGTTTTATGGACATGGCTTCACAGATAGGTTGTATCAAACTATGGTCTATCCATTATCATTTCTGAATTAGTTTTCTTTAAAAGAAGGGCTCCTGGACAAAAGACATTGAAATTTATCAGATTATAGGTTTCCTGGAAAGCATAATTAAACATAGGAAATATGTAATTTTATAAAGTAGATATATAAAGCATGCACAGAGTCCTCATCCCATACTTAGCCAGTTTTTGCATCACAGGTTCTCGGGGTAGGCAGCTGAAAATTGACAATCAGAGAGTTTTGTGATATAGAAATTGACAATCGGACTTGCGGACTATTTGAATTTGAAGGGCGTCATGTCCAAAACATTTTGCGTTATCGAAATAGTTTACTTTACGTGTGTTCTACATACCCTGGTGGACAAAAAACACAAAAAAAATAGTAAGCATTTTTTGGATCACGGGTTCTCAGGGTGGTAGGCTCTAAGTTTGGTCTTTGTTGTTCCGTATCCTACAAATAGCACAGAGAGTTCCACGATATACAAATTGACAATCGTACTTGCGGACTATTTGAATTTCAAGGGCTCGTGCAAAAAAACTAGCATTCTCGAATTAATTTTCTTTACGTATGTTTTACATACGCTCGTCGACAAAAACAAAAAAATAGTATTAACGTTTGTTACATAGGGCTCCATCCCTGCTACCGTCAGTGCTTCCCAATACACATTAAATATGCTTTCAAAAGTCAGAACTGACTAGATAGGTTCGAAAAGATGGGCTTTACTAAATGGAAAGCTCAAGGACATCTCCCATTAAAATGAATAGATAGGCGAATATTATGGGATCTGGTAATTTCTTTTTGCTTGCATTTTGAATTTGCGCAAATAATTTTTTTTATTTTTTATTTTTTTTTGCTTCTGCAGTTTTAGTTTTCTTAAAAGCTTCAACATAGTTCACAAATGTGTCACCCACAGAGGCCTTGACGTCATGTCCCTCTTTAATATTGTGCATTTCGAAATGACGGGCTTTAATAAATGGAAATATCAAGGATATCTCCCATTAAAATGAATAGACAGGTGAATATTATGGGATTTGGTAATTTCCTTTTGCCTGCATTTTGAATTTGTGAAATACTTTTTATTTAATTTTTTTGCTTGTGCAGTTTTAGTTTTCTTAAAATCTTCAGCATAGTTCACGAATGTGTCACCCATAGAGGCCTTGATGTCATGTCCCTCTTTAATATTGTGCATTTCAAAATGATGGGCTTTAATAACTGGAAAGCTCGAGGACATCTCCCATTAAAATGAATAGACAGGTGAAGATTATGGAATCTGGTAATTTATTTTTGCCTGCATTTTGAATTTGCGAAATACTTTATATTTTATTTTTTTTCTTCTGTAGTTTTAGTTTTCTTAAAAGCTTTAGCATAGTTCACGAATGTGTCACCCATAGAGGCCTTGACGTCATGTCCCTCTTTAATATTGTGCATATCTTAGATGTCAGATTTGAGAATCTACTCGGATATGGGAATTTCAATACGTGTTGCTAGTCATTATTGAGCATACATATTCAAAAGGATTAGCATTAATAAGTGAAAATATCGAGAACATATTTCATTAAAACGAATCAACACAAAATCTAGGGAAGACCATCTAGCGTTTCTTTTAAATACTTATTGCCATTTCTATCTATCATCAAAGAGTTGCGCTTTAGGCTGCCTTCGTTCTAATGTTCCTGGTCATGGACATGTAAGACAACTTAGAGATGTGATTGAGGGGCAGATGAAAGAAGAGAGATTGGTTTTATGTGACATGGCCTTTGAGTAAAAAACAAAATCTGTTATACAAGACAAACTCGGAGAGGACGAAAAAAAAAGAACAAGTATGTTCTGGTTGGTGTTCTCCCTGTGTTCGATGCTTTGGTTGGTTGAAAAGGTTGCCTGGAGATTTGTTGGTTCAACTTCTTTGTTTTCTTGCTAGAAATTGTAATGGATCTTGAGGTCACGTGCAAAATAGTTCTTCGTTTAAGTATATAGCTTCTTCCAACAACACAGATTTGGCAAGTGTATCGAATTGTAGAGATTGCACAAGTATTTATCTACCTCGGAGGCAGGTAACAAAAACTGTATGGGTGCATAAAATGACATATTATAACTACAAAAGTTTCTACTTCATAGCTTGATGACCTGCATGTGGGTCTGGTAGCCGACTTGACAGAAAGATATGTTCTTTGTCAATGTTTGTTCTGTTTCCTCTGGATGTAGTTGCAGACTCCACATATTTGGCATCACCTCCGAACATTCTAGACCTTTCTATGGGCCGCCATACCTCCACTTCTATGAGGATATATATATTCTGATGCCATCTGCAACATTTGATACACTTTCCAGACCTATGTTGGTGCATTCTGCAGCATTTGATGCACTTGCCACACCTTTGTTGCCTAAAGAAGTTATGTACCTCAACAGAGTTTCATTTTTCATCTGGGTTGGACATTTCTTCCAATTTACTGTAATAAAGAAAATAAGTTCCACATACAAATCCTCAGGCAGGCTTCTCAACCAACTAGACGATCGAATATAGGGAGAATACCAGTCACTACCTACTTGAATTTGATTCCCCTGCCTTAGTTGTTGTGACATAAAATGACTCTGTCCACTCCAAAATCGGCTTGAATCGCATTTCTAAGTTGTCTTGTATGTTGAAGGTCATGAACATTGCAGGGAAATCACCTTAAACCCCAACTTTTCAACGACAGAGGGAAATTAATACTTGACAAAGAATGGAATGTTGAATAAGCAACCATTGCAAGAAGGCCATATCTAGAAGAGAGAAGGTATTCAAAAAACTGGGATAGATGTACTTGGCAGCACTGATTAAGTAGAAAACCCAAAATTGATATTCATCTCATTTTTTATAAATAAAGAGCTTGAATGTTAAGAAAACTGTGAAGAAGCTTCATCATTGTACATATTTTTTATTGGTCGGTGGCAGGAGAAATCGCAATCAATGTCACAAATAGCCTCAACTGTATTTTATAACCCATCTTATTTGAATATAGAATAATTTCGGTTTATTTTTTAGTAGTATTTTCCAATTTCTGGTATTTGTTTTAATTGTATTTTGTACCTTCTTCCCCTGTGTCGTTAAACATGAAGGACAAGATTTTTTTTTTTGCTGCCCACTACTTCAATCTAAATAAAACATGGTCTATTCTTTGTTTACATTTTACATTTAAGAATATTTTTTCATAGGCCATACTTATGTGGTGGTGGCCCTGTATTTAAAGAAAGAAATTGGAGGACCTGTCCTGCTCCCATTCTTCGAGTTCCATAAATAGAATCAATTAATGAGTTACAACAAGGTGGCTGAACTATTGACGCAATGTTCCTGTGAAGTATGTTGGATATATTGCAGCTTCTTCTATTTGATAATATATGTGCATATATACTAATATCAGTACAATTGGAATAAATACAAAAAAACTTCCTCTACGACAAAGCTTAGGAAATTATGTTTGGGTTTGCAGTATTAAACAACTATGTCCATTGTTTCATCATATACATCTTGCAACCTAAGAACTTCCGTAGTCTACAATTTATTCTTTAATTACTTGAAGTCACACCAAATTTTGATTACATTTAATTTAATTTAGATATTGATGTTTATGGAGAGACGGTGTTTGTTGATGTCATTGTAATGAATACAAGATGAATAGATGATAAGGAGTTTATATCATTGAGACCATAATGCAAATTCATGTTTCTTGTTGTGCCATATACATCTTGCAGTCAAAATTTTCGTGGTTTCAACGAAATTTGCGAGCCAAAGAGCATCTTGCAAATTGGGAGATCATTTGCATTTGAATCAGAACCAATCATTTGATATATATTAGTATGAATACTATTAAAATAAATATGAAAACTTTCTCCATTAATAGATACTAGTTTGAAAAATATTGAAATAGATATCAAAATTTTTTCTTGGCCAATACTGAGCCAGTTATTTGGGCACCAGGACCCGATTTCACGGTACCCAACACCTATGTCCCCTCTTTTGTCATATACATGTTGCAGCCAAAGAACTTCAGTGATCTTCACTTAATTCTTTTACTAGTGATAACCCAACAGACATTCGAAAACATTGCCATTAATAAACGAAAAAAAATAAATAAATAAATAAAAAAAAAAAAAAAAAGTTTTTTCGACTCTCAGATACTTATCTCTTTTCCCTTTTGTTTTTCTCATCCATTATGGCTTTCTGGTTTTATACTTAGTCGTCTTTCTATAATGAGCGGTTGCAAGGTTGGTGGGATGACATATCTTCATCTCCATCTGTATCTTCACATGACAAATTCAACCGATTGTTGTACCTTTCCATACCTAGGAAATTTTATGGTCGCGGTTGCCAGATCGGCGCATAGGAACTGGCCTTTTTCTTTTCCCGTCCATTATGGATTTATGGTTTTATACTTAGTCATCTTTCTATAATGGGCGGTTGTAGGCCTCGCGGGATGACATATCTTCATCTCCATCTGTATCTTCACATGATGAATCCAACCGACCGTTGTTCCTTTTCACACTAAGCCAATCTTATGCCCGCCACTGCGGGGCCAGTGCTTGCAAACCCAACTTTTTATCGTTATGCTATATACATCTTGCACTCAAAATATCTATGATCTACAATTCCATGGCAGTTTCCTCATATACGTTGACTTCGTTCAAAGTATCTGTTGCTACTTTCCATCCCTAACAACTTCGCATTCTTCCTTATATACAACAATAATGCTCTTACTAGTGACAAGTGGACACAGTGGTACGAAAGATACTTCTGTGATCGCAATTCATGCTTTAACATCTCCATCTATATCCTCACACGATGGATCCGACCGACCGCTATTACTTTAATTTTATGCCCATCGTTGCAGGGTCGGTGCTTACGAACCCAATTGCTTATTGTTCCTCTATATACATCTTGCACTCAAAACATCCGTGATCTACAATTCCACCACAGGTTCCTCATCTACATTAAGTTTGTTAAAAGTATTTGTTGTTGCTTTCCATTCCTAGCAACTTCACATGCTTCCTGATATACATCAACAATGCTCTTAGTAGTGACAAGTGGACACAGTGGTATGAAAGATACTTCCGTGATCTGCAATTTATGCCTTACCTGGTCAGAACTCAGTAGGGTTTCACAAGCATTTGCATTAATAATCAAACACTAGATGTTCTTCTATGAGATACTTAGTTCTTTTTCCCTTCTCTTCTTCCCATGTATTATCTACAATTCCACTGCGAACACCTTCATCCTTTTTCCCTTATTTTCTTCCTATGTATTATGGGACAATAAAATATGGACATGATATTTTATAGAGCATGTACAAATTCCACATTCCATACTTAGCGACATTTTGGATCGCAGGTTCTCGGGCGGGCGAGTTCAAAATTGGGCCTCCATTGTTCCATGGCCTACAAATATCACCCAGATTTTCGCGATATACAAATTGAAAAGCGAACTAGCGGACTGGCTAACTGAAGATTGCACTTCTATTGTTTCGTGTCCTCCAAACAACGCTCCTAGTTCCGCGATATAGAAATTGACACACAAAATGAAAAACTGGTGGGGTGGAGATTTCCATTATTTACAGATGCTAATCCCTATGAAGTATCTAACAGTATCTAAAAAAATATTTTGAATACTAAATTAGCTCTTAGTAGTGACAACTAGACACAGAGGTACGAAACAGTTGGGATTGCACTCTCCGCAATATACAAATTGACTATCGGACATCGTCCGCTCTTCCATGTTACATATTATGCATTCAAATGTTCAGAGCGATACAATTAGAAGTTTCGGGCCTCACCTCCTCTGCAGACACCTTCTCAGCCTGTTTTGGATCCTCCTGTTGCCAGGTTCACGAAATATGCAACTCCAACGTTGGTGGGTTGACATATCTTTATCTCCATCTATATAATCAGATGACGAATATGACCGACCGTTGTTTCTTTCGATACTTGGCCAATTTTATGTCCATGGTTGTCAGGTTGGGACCAGATTCATCTCCATTTATATCCTCGCATGGAAAATTGGACCACCAGTTGTTCCTTTTCATACTTAGTGAATTTTATGCCCGCGGTTGTCGAGTTGGCGCATGTTGGGGCAATTCAATTGCTTAAATTGCTTTCATTTAATTATCAACCAGGGATGCTCATAAGCTTGTGATGATGCCAACAAAATATATGCAGGAATAGGCATATAACTCTAATCTAAGAAAATTCAATCAAATCCTAACTCTTTCATTCCACTTAATAAGACTTAGCTGTTGTAGGAAAGAAAACACTAGCTCCCTTTCAGGAGGTCCTCTCAAGATGTTTCAAAAAACCTATCAACAATCAAGATCATCAAGTAAACACTCATGCATTGAAAATAAATACACTTAAAAAGGCTTAGTTGTTGTAGGCAT
>ML786980.1:421215-431274 GCA_009831015.1 Picea engelmannii
CCTTGCACCCAATCCCTGGCTAGCACACTGCAGAAGTAAATGAAATCTACAGAAGACAAGGTGTTATGATTCCTTCCTGTCTGAGAAGGAACCTTTAACCCAATCCCAGGCTAGCACACTTGCAGAATTAAATGAAATCTACAAAAGACAAGGTGTTCTGATTCCTTCCTGTTTGAGCAGGAACCTTTAACCCAATCCCAGGCTAGCACACTTGCAGAATTAAATGAAATCTACAGAAGACAAGGTATTCTGATTCCTTCCTGTCTGAGCAGGAACCCTTAACCCAGTTTCTGGCTAACCTCATAAAATCATTGCACAAGATTGCTGATAAAAAGAATTACGAATTTCATTTAATAAACTAAGACAGAGTCAGTAGTGTTTCAACAAAGCGGGATTCATTAAAAACAGTGTTCCAGCAAAATGAAAATTAATCAAAATATAAACAGAGATTGAACCAACACACTTCTAAAACTAACGGGTGAATCTTGTGATGAAGGTGGGCCCTCCCTTCTCACAAGATTCCCCTGAAACGGGAAAGCTAGAGACGGATAATCAAAGCAGTCTTTTATTCATCTGTCAAAACATCATATTACAATCTGCAAAAGTGAAGTACGTCCCTGTCTCTGAAGCATTTCAATACATAAAATCTTGGCTTTCTCGAATGAAGAATTCCCCCTTATTTAAAGAGGGAACCCCCTTCGATACAATATATCAAAGATTACAATGTATATCTGAGTCCTATCTTTAGTCGGATCTTCTTTCTAAACCAGAGCAAGATGTCCTATTCTTACGCAACATAAATTCTATTACAGGAGCTGGATGAGATATGACTGAGTAACAACTTCTTCTCGTAGCTGCCAACGTTGTTTCAGCATCGCAATTCATGGGTTGTTTCAACCACGTGAATTGCACTCTTGACTGTGTCGGCTTTGGTGCTTGTTGACCGCTGACTGTAACGGCTTGTGTTTCAGCATCGTTGGTTCTGGCGGTCTCCTCTGTGTTTCAGCATCTGCAGCTCTGGGCTATGTAACAGCTCTGTGTTTCAGCATCTGCGACTCCGGACTGTGTGACAGTTCTGTGTTTCAGCAACAATGGCCTCGGACTGTATAGCCTCTCGTGTTTCAGCAACAGAGACCTCGGACTGTATAGCCTCTCGTGTTTAAGAAAAAGAGACCTCAGACTGTATAGCCTCTTGTGTTTCAACAAAAGCGACCTTGGACTTATGTGGCAGTTCTGTGTTTCAGCAACGGGGCTCAAATGCTAATCTGCAGTCTAATCAATGGTTAAGTCCAAAAGTAATGTAAAATATTAAATGCAAAACAGATTAAACGTATAGTAATGAGAAGGGACGTTGTATACCTTTGGAATGATCAGCTAAAGTGATAGTATGAGTTTAAATATGGGTGATCAAGAGTATAATAGTGGAAAAAAGTATAGGCAAAAAGGTGCATAGTGTGGTCCTAACACCTATTTATACAAAAATTTAAAATAACTTAGATCCACAAATCTCTCCTAGATCCACAAATGTCTCATTTGGTTACAACCATGTGCTCACACCTATCAAGTGATATCTCTACAAATCCTCTCACAAATATTTCTTTCATGATTAATCTCCATCCAAGATACTTGAGTAGATCTTCAAATCTTTATCAAATCTTCAAAGGGTTGAAGAGGGAATTCGAATTTGAGGCTTGATGGTCAAATTTGACTTGGTTGGAGTCTTAAAATACACCTGTAAACATCATGGAACTCATCCCACTTTCATATATAAGTGTAAACATGCCATTCTTCCAATATTTAATCATAAATTCACTCAAAAACACTAAAATAGATACATTGGAAAATAATATGTCTAAAACCCATGTAATCATGAAAATGCTTTAATGTAAGGGTATGAGAAAGCGAAATATGGTTAAAAGTGAAGTGAAAGTGAATTGAAAGTGAAGTGAAAGGTTGGTAAAAAGATGGTACTTTGGCGACCCAACAACACAATTGAAAGTTTTGTTCCTTTTTGTTCCTTTATATACATCTTCCACTCTAAATTTCCAGGATCTACAATTCCACTGCTAACTACTCGGTCCTTTTTCCCTTTTTTTCTTCCCGTGTATTATGGGACTATAAGGTATGGACATGATATCTTATAGAGCATGTACGAATTCTACATTCCATACCTAGCAACATTTTTTATCGTGGGTTCTCGCGCGGGCGGGCTCAAAATTGGGCCTCCATTATTGTGTGTGTTGCAAATAGCACCCACAAGTCCACGATATACAAATTGACAAGCGGACCTGCAGACTGGCTGACTCAACATTGCACTTCTATTGTTCTGTGTCCTCCAAATATCACTTCCAGTTTCACGATATACAAATTCACACATGGAATGCAGGGCTGGCGGGGTGGATATTTCCATTGTTTACAAATGCTAATCCCTATGAAGTATTTAACATAATCTAAAAAATATTTTCAATACTAAATTAGCTCTTAGTATTGACAACTGGACATAGAGGTATGAAAAGGTGGCATCTCACCCTGCACAAGATACAAATTGACTACTGGGTTCTGACATCGTCCGCTCTTCCATGTTACAAATTATGCATTCAAATGTTTGGAACAATACAAGTTGAACGTCGGGGACTTGCGTCTTTTGCAGACACGTTCTCAGCTTGTTTTGGATCCTCTTGTTGTCGAGTTCACTAAATATGCAACTCTTACAAGTGACATTTTCACATAGCAATAGGAAACAGTTCGCATCCAGCCCTTCGCAATATAGAAATTGACTACCGAGTTCTGACATTGCCCCCTCTTTCGTGTTACAGATTGTGCATTCAAATGTTCTGAAGGATACAATTTGACCATTGAGACCTCACATGTTCTGGGCAGACATTCTGACCCTATTTTGGATCCTCCTGTTCACGGGTTCACGAAATCTCCAATTCTTAGTCAGTGTTTCAGGTTGGTGCATTTAAACTCTGTTTCTTCTTGTTCCGTGATATACATATTGCACTCAAAATTTTCGTGATTTACAATTCCACCTCGGAGACGTTGGTCATTTTCCCCTTTTCTTCTTCCCTTGTATTATCGCTTTGTGGTTATATACTTATTCGTCTTTCTATAAACGCGGGTTCTAGCCTTGGCAGGTTGAGATATATTTATCTCCATCTATATAATCAAACGATGAATACAACCGACCGCTATTTCTCTCCATACTTGGCCAATTTTATGGCCATGGTTGGAAAGTTCGCGGTTTCGAACTCTACTTCTTGTTGCATCGTGTACATCTTGCACTCAAAACTTTTGTGATCTACAATTCTAGTGCAGGCTCGTTGAACTCATAAGGTTCACTCTACCACTGCTAAAAAATGTTTCAAAGTATCTCTCACTGCCTTCCATCCCCACTAACTTCATGTCCTTCCGGCTATCCTACCGCACCCTCTTCGTTGTTACGCATATTGTACACAAAAAGTTCTGAGACATACAATTTGACCCTCATTCCCTCACCTTCAATGGTTGTACCTTGCAACCCTATTTTGTAGCAATTTTTTTCCCCTACCTGCAACCTCCATACTTTCTTACTATACAATTAGAAACCTTTCATGCTAATAGTTGACCATGCAGAAACCGTCAACATTGTCATTAATGGGCGAAAAGATCAAGGAGATATCCCATTATTATGCATTAAACCAAGATGTGTGGAGACTTATTTTGTCCCTTCCGATTTTTCATCTTGAACACATGTCCTTGTGTTGGGCCACTCAAGAAATCTACAATGCTTAATCACTCATTGCAATATCCACCATGTTTGCATTTCTATGTATGCAATTAGTTGTCTTTAATGTTAACAACGCATCATGCAACAGCCGTCCAAATTGTCATTAATCAACGAAAGTCTTGAAGACATCTCCCATTCACATGCTTTGGACCAAAATTTGCACAGGGTTATATTATCCTTTCCAACTTTTCATTTCATTCATCGTCTGGAACAAATAAATGTTCTTGTAGACTTATGGCAGTAGGTCGAAAACATTTTTGTGGAGATACAGTAAATATGTTCACACAAGAGGACCAAAACTTCCAGTGGTCCAGGGCATACTTTTATTATTCATCCCGTTCCGTCCAGAACAAAGTGTTTTGTACCTTTGGAATCGCTCGTGCAGGCTGCGTCCCTGAGGTTTTTGATCGTAAGGAGGTGGTCTCTTGGTGCACCGAAAAATATATTCCAGGCCAAAGAATTATTCCACCGCGCGACCATTCTCCTGTTTCTTTGTCACCTCAGGTCTTTTGCGAGATGTTAAAATTGTTGAAACCAACATTGACGTTCAGAGGACAAGACTGCAAGCATTTTCTAGAAAAACATCATAACGGGTTGGACATCTTAGCCGACTTCCTCAAAGACCCGACAACAATTCCTGAAGATATCACAGGACTGCAAGTAAGTTCCTTTAGAAATCCATTCCAGGAAATTTCTTGGTTGTTTACAAGAATAACGGGACATGCATCCACAACAAGCATTTCCCATATAATTATTTATATTTTGTATTTGACAGTCAAGGAACAATACATTTTCGATTGGGGGAAGATAATTTCCATTGAGCTCTATTCCCAGTTGTCACGATTCAAAGAATCGAATAAATTTTATATTTCATCCTACTTGATTTTTGAAATGTGTATTGTTGCCTGTTTCCAAAAATTTCTCTTTCCAATAAAATAAATTGTGGATTCGGCCCAGTAACATTCTGGCATGAGGCCCTATGGATACACAAGGCCTCCATTGTTTTTATGAATTTTTTAATGGCTTTGTCTCAGTTTTCAAAGATTTACTTTTAGGCATGGATTCTCCGCGGATGTCTGGCCAGGCAAGCAAGTTTTTAAACAAGAAGGGCACACTTGAGCAAGAGAAAAATCACAGTGTCCTCATGGTCTTTGGATCTAAGGAAAATCCTTCCTTCCTTCCATGCCACATCATGGACAAGATGTTTGTTGCAGAAATAACAAGGAAATATAACCACTAGTTGCATTTTTTCCATGACAAGAAAAAAAAATAGTTCATTCCTCTGCCCTGGAAAATCGGAGACTTCGTGTGAAGAAACATCAACAAGATTGACGAGTTTTCCACCCATTTCAAGAAATTGAACCTAATGTACACTGAAAGGCTAAAAGGGTTCAACCCTAATGGAATTTTTTGAGAACATTTACTGGGTGTTGGCTTTAACACATCTTTTTTCCATAGACACCTGACCCAAGACAGGGACAGTGTTGAAAACAGTCCTACTTCTGTCGATTCTGACGCAGAGACATTGCAAAGTGCGACTAAATTGTACAGACAACATGGAAAACTATCCAGTGAGAAGAGTACCCAGTCCCCCACCAGCACTCCCAAGATCACGATGTCACGGAGAATCACTTCGACGAGCCACCCCAGTAAGAAAACAACCCAGAAATATTTGAACGGAGGAGGAGATAAGAACCCTTCTCACATAAATATTGATATTTCTCACAAAATTCCATTGGCGAAGAAGAGAAAAAAAAATGCAGGGTAGGTGGAGGAACTCGAAATTGAAAGTGGAAAACTTCAGCTTGAAATTGAAGTTGAGCAAATGTAAAAAAGTGGGTCATCTGCAGTGGAAATATCTAAGAACGATTTTTTTGACATAGATGAATCCTTTGTAATCCAGAGTCTTATTTTTGATAGCCAATCTAAAAGTATGGTCATTGAAAAGAGAGATGTAACAAACACGAAAGGAAAATCTCGCACAGAGATTGACTTTAGAGAAATGTCACCGTCCCAAATATGCTCATTTCACCAGGTAACCAGTTACATTCTTCATGATTCCATTGGAAGAATGGAGATGGATCATGCCAATCTAAAACATCGCCTCAATTAATTTGAGCATGCTTTCATTGCAACACCAAGATTTTCCAGTCCTTTGGCAAAAATCATGCCTTCTACCAATGCAGCGAAGATGAAAGTATCATCTACCCTCCTTGCATGCTCTAGAGCCCTTGTAGAGAATAACATCAACAAAATAATGCAACTAGTTACTAAAGCTTGGGAAACATCCAAAAATTTAGTTTCCTTTGGAAAGAAGGCTAATGATTTGTTGGAACATTTGGAGGAAAATTTAAAAAATGAACATATTTTCTGTGATCAGGTATTGGACCCTTTTGCCAACTATGTCGTGAATGCATTGGAACTGAAAAGAAGATAGGAGAAAATCCCCTCCCCAAAGCGCACCAAAAAAGTAAAAGCATGCTGGCAAACGAAAGTTCACAACCTGCAGCTCATTGTCAAATCATGTAAACAAGTCATATCAGAAAAGGAACATTTATTCACAAGCCTGCTCTAGATGGACTTAGCTGGAACTACCAACGAGGTTCAAGATCCTAACTTAATTCTCAAATCCTTGTCAGTCACCAAAGAAGCCTTCCAAGAACAAGTTGATATTTTAAAGGGGTTGTCTTTCGAAAAGTTTTACGGCATTCTTGAACATCATCTAGATGAGCACAAGCACTGGGTATTGGACTATGCCTCACACAATGAAGAAATTGAACAGAGTCTGCATAGTATTTCAATGGATCTAAGGAAATTAGAAAATGAGATTTACAACATAGAAATCCGGGATGAAATCAACACAGCCCCCATGAAAATCTACATCGAAGAATGGTTTCAACAAAGAATGGATAGCCTCGTCTAGGAAGGGCAACAACCGGTCAACCGGACTCCACTGTCCATCTACAACAGCAACAAAAATGCATCAGCTTCATAGTAAGTTTATACTGCCATCTTGTTTTGTTTATCAATCTAGTTTAAGTCTATGTTGTCATCTTCTTTTCTTTATCAATCCAGTTATGTTCTCTTTAAATAGAAAACTGTAACCAAAGACTCATAACTTCCAATTTTTTCTTTTCAGGTCTTTCTCTCTACCGTCACAATTCTTCTTTCGACGTTCCTAATTCTTGTACTTATTTTTTTTTATGGTCTGTGGGGGCCCCAATCCTAGTCTATATGACAAGCGCATTTAAATTTCTAGAAACATGTAATAGACATTATTAATTTTTGATAAATTCCAAAGAAAACTGATTTGAAAATGCCCTTATTGTATACTAAATTTTGGCTTTCCAGGAACCTTCTTGTTTGTTTCAAAGAAAACTAATTCGGATATGCTACATTTATTGTCTCCTATTGTATGCTAATTTTTTGGTCTTCAACGACATTGATGCTTTAAATGTTGATGTCATTTCTAGAGATATGTAACATACATTGCTTATTTTATAATAAGTTTGTATAGTTCACAAGCCCTCTTGTCAATTTGTATATCGCGGAACTCTTGATACTATTTGTAGGGAACGGAACAACAGAGGCCCATTTTTGAAATCGCCAGCCTGAGAACCCGCGATCCAAAAATTGGCTAAGTATGGAATGACCACTCTGTGTATGCTCTATAAAACATGTGCAAAGAAAACTAATTCGACAATGCCATATATTTTTTGTCCAAAAAAATCTGTAGTTTTAAAGCAAACTAATTCGGTGTAACAGACGTTATTACTATTCTATTATATAACAAACATTATTAATTTCTGGTAATTTTCTATAGTCTACAATTATGCCTGTCATTTTGTATATCATGGAACTGTCAGTGCTATTTGTAGGACAAGGAACATCAGAGGCCTAATTTTGAGCCCGCCAACCCGAGAACCCACGATCCAAAAACTAGCTACATTTGCAATGAGGGCTACGTACATGCTCTATAAAATCTCATCCCCATACTTTATAAAAGTACAAATTTCATATCTATAAAAATAAATATCTACTTTATACAAGTACATATTTCATATGTATAATTTATTTATTTCTGATGAATTTCTATAGTCCGCAAACTCCACTCCTCGATTTTTGTATCGCAGAGAACATCGAAGGCCCAATTTCTGTTCGCAGAAATGTCGGTGCTATTTGCAGGCCAAAGAACATCACAGGCCCAATTTTCAGCCCGACAACCCGTAATCCATTATAAAAGTACATATTTTGTATGTATAAAACTAAATATCTACTTTATAAATTACATTTTTGGTATGTATAGTTTATGCTGTCCAGGAACCTATAATTTCATAAATTTCAATTTATTTTTTGTCCAGGAGTCCTTGTTTTAAAGATAAATAGTTCGGTAATGCTAAATTTTTTGTGTCCAACAACCTTTCAAATGTTGATAATTTTTTATATTTTTCAGGAAAAGCTAATTCGGGAATACTATGTTTTGCATGTAAAGCACATGTATTTCAACTTTCTAGCCACGTCTCTGTACTAGGTCGCATTTACTCCCCTCCCAACCTAGTAGGGACTACGCTGCCATGCAACACTTGTTACACAGTGTTTATATTTAATTGTCACTTCAAAGTTAAAGTCATATAATATAGGTAGTATTTAACTGTCACATTTATACATGAAACATAAAATATTACATTGTAATTGTAGTTTAATTTTTTTTCTAATAAATATAATACTTATACATATTAATTATGATGAATACTATTAATTTATATTTTATTTCAAATTTTGATTTTTATTGTATTAAAATGAGTATTTTTTATGATTTAGTAAGTGGATTATATATAAACTAGCATAACCCCGAAGCGGGGAAAGGAAATGTGGAAGTGAGCTCAAGTTTTTTAGGATGGAACATGAATATTTACCAGAGTTTTGGATGTGGTTGTTAACCATTGCAATGGAAAGATTGTAATCACCCCATAGATTTTTTTTAAGACGGTGAATCCATTGATGCATTTAAAAATGCAATTTAGACAATAGAAATGGGTAATTTATCCCATATTTATGTCATCCGAATTACATGCTCCCCTCATAGTTGAAGCATGTTTAAATGTCTCTCCCCTCATAGTTGGAGCACCAATGATTGGGTTGTTGCATGGTGGATAAACTCTCCCCTCTTTCTATGGGAAATTTAAAGTCTTCATATCAGGAAGAATATTGGGTGAAATCTTTTTAGGAATTGAAGGAAAAAGAGTATCTTTTGGTCATTATTTTCTACAATTACTATTTTTGTGTGGAATTTTAAAATTCCATAGTAAATTTTTGATGCATACATTTTTTTTTCTATGGGAAATTTAAAGTAGAAGAACGTTGCTTGATTTTTTTTAGAAATTGGAGGAAAACTAGTATACTTTGGTCATTATTCTCTGCATTTACTATTTTTGTGTGGAATTTTAAAATTTGACAACAAAGTTCTGAAGCATTTGGTACAGGTGAAAGATTTATCAATGATTTCTTGGTATAGATTCATGTAGCTTCGATTTAGTTAAAGTGGAGCTTATTTCATTTATTGAAGTCTTTGAAGAGAAAATAAATAAATGATTTTACAAAATTTCTTTAATAGCTTTCCTAGTCATATTTGTATTTCAAAAATTTTGGAGTGTTTGATTAGGTTCGGTTTTTCCCTTGTTTATGTTTCTATTTGTGAGAGAAGAAGAATAATTTAAATTCGTTAGAACTGAAAGAAGGTTCACTGGAATCTATCCTTAGAAAGCATAGGAAAGAGATTGTCTTCGAACTATGTTCTTCAAATATTTTGTTTGATTATAAAAAGGTTTTTTAAATGACTCAGAATCTTTAGCGGTTTTGGCCCGCCTTTTGTTCTGATGCACCCTACATTTAAGAAAATGTTAGATTAATAAGGTAGTGATTTGTGTTTAAGAAACTGTCTGTTTGATGGTGGTTTGTGGTAAATTATGTGTTTTGTCGACCCATGTCACACAATTGTCATTGTCTTTGACCTCTTTTCTTCAAAAAAAAATTTAAATGAGTTGGGATCTTTATCATCTTTGTCGGTACCTTTTGTGTAAGATTACTAATGTAGTGAATTGGGATTAACAAACGACATGTTTGATAGTGGTATATGGTAAATTATTGCAGTATTTTGCAAACTTTTGTTAGTTATTAAGGTAGTTTGATTGAATTAAATGTCTATACATCTTTATCTTTATTCAAAAAAATCAATATTTGATTGAATTAAATGTCTATACACCTTTATATTTATTCAAAGAATCAATATT
>ML786981.1:26219-41834 GCA_009831015.1 Picea engelmannii
TGAAATTCCTGCAGAATCAAACATCTCCTTCTCAATGCATCAACACCTTTGTTAGCATTCCCAAAAATATGTTTTATGAAAAAATTAAAATTCTGCATAAACTCAATCCACTTTGCATGCTTCTGATTCAATTTTTCCTGTTTGGTTATGAATTGTAAAGCTTGGTTATCGCTATAAAATAAAAATTCTTGTGGGACAAGGTAATGTCTCCACTTCTTCAAGGATTGAATTATGGCATAAAATTCCTTATCATATGTGGAGTATTTTCTCTTAGTATCATTCAACTTCTCATTGAAATAGGCAACCAGTCTATTATCCTGGCTCAAAACTGCTCCGATTGCAACTCCACTTGCATCGCATCTCACCTGAAATGTCTTTTCAAAATTTGGCAAGACAATAACTTGTCATTATGTTATCCTCTCCTTTAGTATATTGAATCTCCTCTCGGCCTCCTCTGTCCATTTAAAAGACTTGTGATTTTTCCTCACTGTATCCATCATTGACACACAAATTCCACTGAAGTCTCTAATGAACTTCCTATAGAAACTTTCCAATCCATGAAATCTCCTTACCTCAAACATGCTCTTTGGTGAATACCATTCTTTGATCGCTCTCACCTTGTCTAGATCCATCTTCAATTCATTCGACGAGATCACAAAAACTAAGTAAATGAGTTATGTATTCATAAAAGAGGACTTTTTCAGATTTATCAGCAGCTTCTCCTGCTGTAGCCTCCTCATCACTAATGTCAGATGTCTCAAATTCTTCTCTTTAGTCCTGCTAAAGATCAATATATCATCCAGATACACAACCACAAACTTGCCAATGAAATCTTTCAGTGTTTCATTCATTAGCCTCATAAAAGTACTTGGGGCATTTGTCAAGCCAAATGGAATAACAAGTCACTCATACAAACCTTCATTTGTCTTAAAGGCTGTTTTCCATTCATCACCCTCTCTCATTCTTATTCGATGATATCCACTTTTCAAATCTATCTTAGAAAATAAATTTTCTCCAGTTAAACAATCCATTAAATAATCCATTCTTGGTAAAGGAAATCGATCCCTGATGGTGATCTTTTTGATGGATCCCGAGTTTGTACACATTCTCCATCCTCCATCTTTATTCAGACTCATCACAGTTGGTACTACGCATGGACTCAAGCTCTCTCTAACTAAACCCTTGTCTAACAATTCCTAGACCTGGTTCTTTACCTCCTCATTCTCTCGAGGTGTCAATTTGTATGCTTCTTTGTTTGGAAGACTTGCTCCTGGTATCAAGTCAATATGATGGCTAATACTTCTGATGGGTGGTAATGAGTTAGCCAGCTCATCCACCACTATGTCAACAAAATTATCCAACAATTACTAAATTTATTTAGGTAAATCATCCATTGTATTACTCGTAAGGACAACTCTGGGTTTCCTCACCATAACAAACTGCATCGCCTGTCCTTTCTTAACTTCTCTTAGGAGTTCCTTCCCACTCATGAGAAGTATGCTTATGATGGCTTCCTCTTTCGCTTTCTTCTCATCTATTAGAAGCAACATGTGTGTCCTACCATTCTTCTCCAAGGTGTATTCATTTTTCCTCCCATCATGAATGACATTTCTGTCAAACTGCCATGGTATTCCCAACAAAATATGGTATACATCCATGGGAATTACATCACATAGAATTTCATCTCTATATCCTCCTATTTTAAATTCAACCAAGAATTGTTTAGTAACCATTACCTGGTGTCCTTTATGAAACCATGAGACTTTGTATGGCTTCGAATGTGCAGTTGCCTCCAACTCCAATTTCTCCACCATCTCTACGGATACTAAGTTGTCAGTGCTCCCACTGTCAATTATCACCTTGCATACTCTGTATTTAGTTTTGCAAGCTGTCCTGAATAGGCTGTTTCTTTGCACTGGCTTCTCAACTTCTGCCTCTGGTTTTAAGAGAAATTTTCTCAACATTAGGGATGTTCCATCCTCTACTCCTTTTGCTTCAACATTTCTTCTCTATTCTTCCAAAATGTGAGCTTCACCTTCTCCTTCTTTCTTTCTCTTGAGATATTCCCAATACTTATGTCTTGCCTTTCCACAGGTGTATCATCTCACTTCTCCTCCTCTTCCTCTTCCTCTAGAAGAAATTCTTCCACCATCTTGTCTTCCTCGGGAACTTCCTCCTCTTTCCGAGTGACTATGCGGTTTCTCAGTCTCATCCTTATATTGATGTTTTCTGTCACGGGTAAATCCCTTGCTTTTTCTTGGGACCGAGCTTCTACCTCTTCCTTGTTGGCTTTGTTTCCTGGCCAACTTCTCCTCTACCTTCAGTGTGAACTGATAAGCATCCTCCAAAGTCCTTATTGACATCATGCTGATTTCATCTTGGATTTCATACCTCAGGCCATTTATATACCTGGCAACTTTTTTTTCATCTTTCTCTCTTTGTCCAGTTCTGATGTTCAACTTGTAGAACTCCTCTGTGTATTCTTTAAATGTCATACCTTTCTATTTGAGGTTCTCCAACTTCCTGAACAGATTGATTTGATAATATTTGGGCATAAATTTTGCTTTCAACTTGGCTACCATTCTGTCCCAATTATTTATCTCTTGTTTTTCCTTGCTTCTCCTCTCAGCTTGCAGTTCATCCCACTATAGTGTTGAATGTCCCTTGAGTTTGGTGACAACATGTTTCACCCTCTTCTCCTCATCGACATCTTCATAGTTGAAATATTTGTCCATGGCTCTTACCCAATCCAACATCTCTTCAACATATAAATTTCCTTCATGCATTAGGACCCCTATCTTGGCTCTAGCTCCCAATATAACAACTTCTCTTAGTAAGCGCTCTTTGGAAAAATGATCTCTTGAAGCTTCTTCAACTTCTACTTATCCACTCTCTGCATCACCGATGTCTCCAACATGAGGTGATCTTCTTTGCGTTGCCTCCATCGCCTCTAATCTTGCACGAACTTCTCACATCTCCCTTTCTACAACCCAATTGGCTAAAGGTTTCTCCACTCATCTCCTTGATGGAATTGTGTCGAATGTCTGTCACACATAGAGCGTAGCTTCGATTTATTTCATTTCCTTTATCTCCTTCGCCTGAAATCTATAGACAAAAATCAACTTTGATACCACTTGATGCAGACCCCCTCCCCTTCGGGGTTCTATGACCTATCAGTCTCTGGATCGTTCTCCCTCCTTGAGATGGAACAACTCTCTGGTCCCTGCTGGAACCTCTATTAAATCAATCCACAGGTCCTTTTTATGAAACTCCGCCTATGTGACTAAGCACCAAGCTCGAGCATCTACTCCATGTGACCACGGATGTGACCGCACGCTTATGAAAAAGGTGTGTTGCAATCTCATGTATTCGGACTTTGCGAATGAGCCACCTTGATTCTCCCGATACCCAATTCTTGACAAGAGCTTAGCACTGGCTAGCTCCTCTCCTATCCTACTCCACGTGACCACCACCTATGACCACCGACTGAGCCCAAAAATGTGCGTTGCGTTTCGTGACTTCGAGACTTCTACTTATGAACCAACTTTGACTCCCTAAATCCCGATCTCTGAAAAGGGATAACATCCCTTAGCTCCTACTTTGTGCTTCATCCATGTGACCATTCACTATGACCCAGGGCATAACTCTAAAGCACGTCATAATTTCATGTATCGTGATTTCTCATTGCTTCCACCTTTGACCTTGCCCTCCTACAAGTCAGTGAAATGTTGGTCTCTCACCACGCCTCCCTCCAAAATGGATGGATCTGATGATGTCAGGATAGCCAATGACCGTGATATTTTTGCGAGTTTTCACTTCACAAACTCTCCTAACTCTTCTCTTAGACTTCTTCACTCGACGAGTCAGCGAAATGATGATCGCTTACCATATGTCCTCCTGATGATGGATGGTCCCGATGATTTCAGAACAACCAATGTCTGTAATCCCTTCGTGAATCCTCTCGGCTGTTCTCTTTGACCTTTCCACCCTGCGAGTCAGCGAAATGATGAGCTCTCGCCAAGTGTCCTCCTTGATGGATGACCATGATCAAATCATGATTTTGCACATCGCGAGTTCGAACAGTTATGTTCTTTGAGCTTCTTGCTCTGCAAGTCAGTGAAATGCTGAGCGTTCACCACACATCCCTCCCGATGGACGGTTATAATTCTCTAGTGTCCAGATCAAACGACTGAGATTTATCCCCCTTTGTGCTTGCGCTTTCTTCAGACTTAGAATACTCTCTAAGTTTTCAAGGTTTCGAACCATTATTCATTCAATAGGTTTGATTCTTGGGCCTCCTTAACACTTATGGAAAACGTTACTCCTCCTGATCTTGGTCTTATGAAGACTTTGACTTCATGCGCACTCCTTGCGTCTGAGGGATTTCAATAACTCAGATCTGAAGGATTATCGAAGAGAAATTCTTCTCTCCCTCCCAACGTTCTTTCTTTCTGGTCCTTCGACTTGTTTCAAAGTCTTTTTGACACTTAGTTGAATATAAGATCCGTGCACTTCTTGCACCAGATCTCTATGCAAGTTCAAATTCTCGTGGACGACTATGCACACCTTGCACCAATCTCTTTGCACTCCTTGCAAAGGGAAACGTTCGCATTATCTCTTCTGAGCTTTAGGATCGACACAAATCTCGTTAACGCACTCCTTTCATTTTTGTGTGCACACCTTGCACTACTTATCGGAAGATAAACAATTGAAACTTATACCAACATATCACAGTTTCAGATACTCGAAATGAAAATCATTCATCTATGAAAACACATTAACAAAGATTCACAAATAACAACAACGTCACGCATTTAGATCAATTTTCCTCTGGTATATTCATCCAGAAAATAAAAATGGCTACAACTATTCTCAAACAACAAATAAAACTAAAAAAATCACACTAACTCGCATCAGCCCCATTTGGGCATAAAAAACCTCTATTTATCTCAGAGGGTCCTTAGGGTTCCCCCCGACTACTCATCTACCTAGAAAACGAAAAATACTCTAACTGCTACCTAAGTTCAGTTACATTCAAGACTCAGAGTGAAACTCCCTGATCATTCCACCTCCAAACGTTTGATCTTCTGCCATTCTTCATCAGCTCCCCAAAAGACTCGTAGTAACTCCCAGCGTTTGAGATTACGAAATGATTCTCGAGAGCCGAGCTTTCCTACCACGTGTGCTCACAGACGACGCTGACGATGCTCCTGCATCATGACTATAGAAGAAACTTTCTCTGAAAACAAGCCAAGTGTTGAACACCTGAGGATATTTGGTTGTCCTGTTTATATTCATGTTTCCAAGGACAAAAGAAAGAAGTTAGAGCCTTCATGAAAGAATGGGATATTCGTTGGTTACAATGAATCATCAAAATCCTACATAATCTATATTCTAGGACAACATAAGGTTGAAGTTATCCGGGACATGAATTTTGATGAAAATATTGCCTATAGGAAATCTATAGAAGATTCCATAGATTCCAACAATGAAGAGGAACATGAAGATCCCAAGCAAGAAAGTACATGTTCTCTAGATCATCCTGATGAAGAACCAAAAATTCCTCTTGAGCCTATGAAGCCAGTTCCTAAAGTTAGAAAAAATCCAACATGGCTTAAATCCACCTTGCAGGAAGCTGAAGGACGTTTAACTCTAGTTGGCACCTTCAAAAATAGTAAGAGACCTAAAACATTCTCTAGTTATGTGACACTTATGTCAAATCTTGTGAATAAGAACCTTCCACCTATGAAGAAGCAGTCAAGCATAAAGAATGGAAGGATTCTATGATGGAAGAACATCAATCCATCATGAAGAAAGATGCATGGGAAGTTTTTTCTAGACCTGAAGGGAAATTTGTAGTGACTTCAAAGTGGATCTACAATATCAAACATGTAGTGGATGGAAGTATTGATAAATACAAGGCAAGGTTCGTGGCTAGAGGGTTCTCCCAGAAAGAGGGAGAAGACTATGATGAAACGTTTTCTCCTGTTGCTAGATACACTTCTATTAGATCCATTATCTCTCTTGCAACGCCCGTGGGATGGACTCTACATCAGATGGATGTGAAGACCTCTTTTCTCAATGGAGTGGTTGAAGAAGAAGTGTACATAGAGAAACCTCAAGGTTTTTAGGTGCACCAGAGAGAGTCCCATGTTTGCAGATTAAAGAAAGCCTTGTATGGACTCAAGCAAGCTCCAAGAGCTTGGTATGCACAAATTGACGGTTATTTGATGAGACTTGGATTCTCTAAGAGCTATGTTGATCCAAACCTTTATTACAAGGTTTTGAATGATGCACCTGTGATTCTACTACTATATGTTAATGATTTATTTCTGACAGGTGCAGAGCCTCTCATTATTCAATGTAAGAGGGAGCTAGCCTCTGAATTTGACATGAACGATCTTGGTCTCATGCACTATTATTTAGGAATCGAAGTATGGTAGAAGCCTAGTGAAGTATTCCTAGGTCAAGGGAAGTATGTTGTGAATATCCTTTAGAAGTTTGGGATGATGGATTAAAAATCCATGGCAACGCCCATGGTGAAAAACCTAAAGAAGTTGAGAGACTCCGATTCTAATATGGTAGACCCGTCCATGTACCAACAATTGATTGGCTCATTGATGTATTTGGTTAATACCAAGTCGAACATTTTATTTGTTGTGAACACGTTGAGTCAGCTCCATGTGGAACTAAGACATGAACATTAGATATCCGCAAAGAACATTTTGAGATATTTGCATGGCATGCTAAATTATGGTTTGAGATATGTCTCAAACAATGACGTAAAACTGCAAGGATATATATATTTTGATTGGGTAGGGAGTGCAGATGAGATAAATATCACTTCATGAGTATGATTCAGTTTGGGATCTACTATGATCTCTTGGACTAGCAGGAAGCATAAGTCTTTCGCACTCAGCACTGTAGAGGCAGAGTATATTGCAGCTTGTGATGCATGTACAAAAGCAATATGGCTCCGTAATTTGGTTTCTGGACTATTTGATCAAGTGCTAGATTTGACTGTGATATACTGTGATAATCAAATATGTGTGAGGCTTTCAGAGAACCCCTGTTCCATGATGAGTCGAAGAAAATTGAAATCAAGTACTACTACATCCGTGATAAAGTTCATAAGGGAGAAGTGAAGCGCCAGTACATATCCACCGACAAGAAGACAACAAATATTCTGATGAAGCCCTTTTCCAAAGGGAAGTTTGTATACTTCTGGGACAAGCTGTGGCTTGTAGAGATTACTCCCTTTGTTGAGAGAGAGTGCTAATATTCTTGCATCATAGATAGTCAGTGTGGTGTTGGAATACCATTCTCCATGTGGATAATGGTCTAGGTTGTACAGATTGTTGATGTATCATGGATTGACATTTTCTCTGGAAAATCATCCAGGATTGACATTTTCCTGTGGCACAATTGGTGACCCGATCAAGATGAATGGTCCACCCCCTAAGGAAAATATGGTGACCTGATTTGGGAGGTTGATACATGAATGAAATTTTCTCTATGGTACATATGGTGAACCGATTAGAGAAAATGGCCAGGGACTAACATTCTTCTATGGCTAGTGACCCGATTAGAAGAATGGTCCCTCTAGCCCATGGCGTGGATTTCAACATCTGGGAGGAATAACATTATTCCTGTGGCACAGATGGTGAATCGATCAAGAAGAATGGTCCTTGTAGTCATGGGACACTCATTTGAGTATGTGAAAACTACGGGACACTCAGTTGAGTGAGCAATTTTTATCATCTGACTTATTCTAACATCATGCCCAATTACTTCAGATGAAGTGTGGCCTAGAGAGTTGATGCTGGATGATGTGTCATGTATTATGGTAGATGATGATTTTGATGATGATTTGATATAACCCTTTAATAGATAAATTTGTCAACATTGAGAATACTTAGATGGTCACTATGAATACCTCCCTAGTTAAGAGGGATTGTTGAATTTTGTAACTATGGTTGGTCTTCATAATGTATATTTTGGTCTCATAATAGTTTTAAAGAATAATTAAATGCTCGAGACATGAAAAAATTGTTTTTGAGTAAATTCCTCTTTAGAAATTACAAGAGAGAAATTTTGAATTTGTAAAAATAGATTATTGTCTCCATTTGTAAAAGTCAGTCCCAACATTGAGAAGTCGGCCCCAAATTGAGTGACAAATTAGTATAAATACATGCACAGGCTCTTCATTTATACACACTACAACTCTCCTTCCTCAACAACTACAATGATTATAGGTTTGTTGGTTCTGAAAGTAACTGGGCATCTCAAGTGAAGTCTTCTTGGCATTTATGTTTCATCTATCTCTCTCTTTCTCCAGTTCGTATGTGTGAAGACTCTCTCTGTCTCCAGTGCGCATCTTTTGTGCAACTGCTGCAAATTTTGCAGGGGATGAAACTTTTAGGGCTTGACTTGAAGGTTGAGACCAGGTTCTAAGTTTTTCTTTTGTTGTACAAAGAATTTATCTATTGAAAGGGTTGTTGGGTTTTTCCCCCTCGTGGGTTTTCCTAGGGTAAATTTTGTGTATTTCTGTGATCTCCACTGTTCTAATAGTTTACTCTTATATTGAATCTATACGGTTGAATTTATGTAGTTTAATTTCTTAACAATATGTTGAAAAGTAAAACAAAAGTTTAATATCATTCGAAATAATTACCAGTTTTTAGAAATATTATATCTAGATCTGTTGTCTAGGAATTTCAACAATAGCCACTTGTAAGATTCCTTAAGAAGAAACAAAACAATAGTCTACTTGCATTGGAAAATATGATTAGAAGCTATTGCAAGCATGCCAAGCAAAGGGAGGGAGAAAAAAACTATTGAAATACAAAGAGAATATACATTGGAGGAAGAAATGAAGAAAATAACTATACTAAGAATGTATCATTATAATCCCATGGTCAATCTATAGAGAATTGAATGGAACAAGAGATATAAAAGAAGGTTTGAAACACGTGAGGCCATAGACCCTCATTGAACCAGAAAATAAAGATAGTCTCATGAACGATGAGTCATTGGAGCGCTAACTTATCCGAGTCAGATGATGATTGATTGAATGAGGAAATGGAAGAAACATTGATGGTTCTCGAGTTGAAAGAGGATATATAGTTGGTGGAGGTAGGATTTCGAGCCTCATGACTATCCAAAAACATTGAAAGTATGGAATTCAATGAGTTGGGTCTAGTGATACTTATGACACTAGAGTTAGACCAATCAAGTCTCCATATTAGAGAAATCCTCTAGCATGTCTTGCATATAGAACCCAATCTTTCATTAGTATGGAGTAAACTAGATGAAAAAGGAAGAGTCATCGATATAATATGGATCCAGATACCATAAAGAGAAGGCAATTGGATGAATGGCACACTTGAAGAGGGTGACAATGAATTACTTATTCAAATTAAGGATCTCATGGGAGCACCCCTCTTTCCGAATTTAATCATTAATGAAGATGAAATGCTATCAACTGAGGATTGTGAGGAAGATATGCGAGCTAAGAAAACCATTTTGTTAGAGTATAAATACCAAGCATGCCAAACAAAGGTGGTTGGATAAGAAGTCAAAGAGACATCAATAGAAGAAAATAACAATAGTGAGACGAAGAACCTAGTTGAAAATTTGAAGTAGTCAAGACCATAGATGCCTCCACTTGTGCAATCGAAACCCTTAACAACCATTAAAATGGCACACCATCACCTTCCTCTCTATGAAGGAGATGAAGGTCTAAGAAGGCATTGTTTCATCTATGAAATTTTTTGGGATGCCATGGACATAATAGATGAGACAAAATAAATGGTGCAATTTGTAGGGGAATTAAGAAAAAGAGCCCTAAATTGGTTTATGAATTTGACCAACAACCTGAAACAAGAATCAAAGTGGAAATTAAAAACATTTTTTTATTGTTTTTCAAAACACAAGACAATAAGGATTTGGAAACACAAAAACTAAAATAAATCAAACAATTGTTTGGTGAGTCAGTACGAGAATATGACAAATGGTTTAAGGATCTCCTTATCCATATCCCATATGCCATCAACAAAGAATTACTCATGTGATGGTTTATTAGATGACTATAAAGAATTAGGGAACCACTAAGAATGCACAAATACAATCTTGTGAATATTCCCTTAAAAAAACACAACAGATCGAATCCAACGATGATTGGATTGTACCCTCATTGAACAAGAAGGTCGAAAAGAAATTGGAGATGATGCAGAATTCACTGTGATACCTCAAATTAAGGAGAAACAAGTTGTGGTGCACTTTTTGTATGAATATAGACCACATAAAATATTATTGCAAGCACCATGAAGAAAATACCAAAGGTTCAGGTTCAAATTTCATGTTAGTCCATATTGAATATTATTGTGAAATCTATCAGATGATAACAAACTAGACCAAAAAATACTTCTTGCACAATTTGAAAACCTCCAAACCCAAATGGTGTTCCATATGAAAGAATCAAGACATAACACAATTGAGTGCCAATACAATGGTCAGAACAAACGTAATTATCAAATGGTTTATCATACGCAACTGACATAATAAAACCAAGGTCAACTAGGTAGAGGAGGTGATGAAGGGTATCAACGTTAAGGTGGATATTGGGGAGGCTACCATGGATGATACAAAAATCTAGGAGGATGAGGTCAAAGATGACGCAGAAATAAATAATTCTATGTTTTCTACAAAGAATACCTCATCAATCTAGAATTCCCATTTAAAAATAGGGTTGATCTTAAATAATATACTATATGTGGATTCATAAATCATTCCTCGGAAGACTTCTAGATTATGTTCATAAATATAGGAACATAATATTAAATTGTTAATCTCTTATAGAGCATGCCAAAGCATGAGGTTTTGAACCCCCAAAACTTAAATTTTCTACTCCACTGTATAATAGTTTGGCCCATATAAGTTCGATCATGATCGATGGAGTCCAACCTATGCCATCACATATATGGACTCTAATGCGTTCCACCGAATACAAGAAAATGTATAACACAGTAACTAAGGAAAGAGAAAATTAAAATGGAGTTCTAAAACATATATAATTATTATACAAATAGCATAGGAAACAAACTAAAATCAATATTAAACAAAATTTTAGTTTTGATTATTTGGTAGGTAGAAATTATAAATTATAGATTAGTTATTTTTTAAATTGAGATGAAGGGTCAATTTAAACTATTGGATTTTAGGTATAAAATATACTAATAAAACTTAATAATTCTTATAAAGATTAAGAATAGTTATTGGAACTATCATTAACGATTAACACAGTGACGAAAGCCTTGCCAATAGATAAAACATGCTCCCTGGGTTGTTTCCATTCCACCATACAATAGTCTGGCATATATAAGTTTGATTGGGATCGATGGACTCCAACTTGTTCCATCCCACAGATGGACTCCAATGAATTCCAACGAATACAAGAAAATGTATAACGCAATAACCGAGGAAAGATAAAATTAAAATGAAGTTCTAAAACAAATTCATTTTTTTATACAAATAACATATGAAATGAACTAAAATCAATATTAAATAAAATGTTAGTTTTGATTACTTGATGGGTAGAAATTTTATCTGTGCAAATGGGAGTTTTTAGCACGCCCAAAAAAGTTTGGGGGCTGGGGTCTGAGAAACCTCTTCAGGTTTTATCGGGCCTTGACGACCAACACCCTTTGGAGAGCTTTGATGGTTGGAGGCATATGGAATCGAGTCATCAAAGATAAGTACTTACCCTATGGATCGATTACTAGATGGATAAGATCGACATAGTGTATAGTTCCACAGGGATCACATACCTAGAGAACTCTTCAAAACTCTATTCCTCTCCTACTTCATTGGATCGCTTGGAATCCGGGATTGGGACATTTCATTATTATTGGAAAAGACCGGATTCTGGGATTGGGCATTAAATATTTCTTGTCAGCTGATCTTCTACTGGCACTAAATCAAAAAAGTGCACACTATCTCTATCAAGCCAGCAAAGTATTGCGCCCTGACACTATTTTCTCCACGTGGTATGACAATGAATATCTAAACCTGTCGGGCATTTTGGAAACCAAATGGGAGGGGTATAGGAGGGCATTGATCGAGTCGAGGGTTCAGCTGCGGAATAGGACATATGTGTTGATATGGATAGGTGGAGATTCCTCCGGGAATATATAAGCAAAGAACATGTATAACGCCATTATGACAATGCAGTGTTCAGCCATAACTGGTGGGTGGTGGAAGCGGATGTAGAATTGGGTTTTCCCTCTAAAAATCAAACTTTTTTTTCTGGTTAGTTGTGGAATATAGAGTCCTTAACTAGGATAATATTCAACATAGAGGACATGTGGGACCTGACATTTTCCATCTTTGCAGGCTTTATGGTGAGTCGGTAAATCACCTTTTTGTACACTGTTCCATCACCTCTCAGGTTTGGGAAGTATTAAACTTGACACACCCTTCCTCTATCGGGTGGCATGGGTCTTCCTTTCTGGACTATATGAATTGCTAGTATGCTCAGAACCGCTCAATCCCAACATTACCAATTTACATTTGCTGGTACATTTGGTTAGAAAGGAACTTAGTTATTTTTGAATCTCGTCTCCCTTCATATCAAAAGGTGATTCACTTAGCTCTGGCTACACTGGAAGACAATAAGAAACATATTCATACTCCTACTCCGAGAGCTCCGAAAGACATGTTGACTGGACAAAATATCACTGGATGGTTTGATGGGGCTTCACAACAGAGTGGTGAACACAGTGGAGTGGGTGGAGTGATAAAGATTAGGGAACATACCTTTTACAAGTGGATGATAAACTCTGGAGCTGGAACAAGCACTAGAGATGAACTTATGGAGGTATGGGCGTTATTAACTTTAGCCTCTCGACTTTTTATTTATGAGATCAATGTCCTTGGAGATTCTAGAATAGTCATTGATTGGATAAAAGGGAAAGGATTGCTACAGGTGGTCACCTTGGAGAGCTGGAAAGAAAGAATTACAGATCTCATTAATTAGTTCACGGACATATCTTTTGGCCATGTTTACAGGGGAGACAATCAAGAGTCAGATTGCCTTTCAAAGAAAGTGCTTATGAAGCATCTAGGATTCATAGCTTACTACTTATGTGAAGAAGGACATGAGGGCCCTACTATGCACTTAAGTCTATTTTAAGCCTAGAGCACTTTTACCCCATAGTCTACTGGCAGTGTAGTATTATAACTCAATGTCTTTTGCTTTTTTGTAATATGGGGGCCACTTTGGCATAGATAGATAGATTGAGGGAGTTGATATCAGGAAGTAAGATACTGTTGATTTTGAGTGTTTTACATGGAAGCCAATGGTTATTTTTTTTTGGCGTAAAAGACTTGTTATGTACACTTTTATATTTTTATTGAATATAAAGAGAAATTTTTCGTGGAAAAAAAAAAGGTAGAAATTTTAAATAACATATTAGTTATTTTTAAAATTGAGATGAAAGGTCAATTTAAACTATTGGATATTAGGTACATAACATATCGGGTATACAAAATATAAATAATTTAAGTTTAAGGAATTAGTTTGCTTGATTGTTAATAATGCTATTGTATATTGGTCGAATTTCTTATTTATAAGTATTTGGTTTGAATTCTTCTCAAATATATCTTATGAAATATTTTTTAAAAATACATACTGATCCGTAGGATCTTTTAATGACTATGGTTGAGTTTTAATTTTGCATGCGTTAATTATCCAATTGAGAAACTTAATGAAAGAATGAGGAAAAGAGAGGAATTATGACAGCCATATACACATATGCAGATCTGAAATGAAGTAATAAACAACAAACCATAACATGAGGATTGATAACGGAGTTCGACACAACTTTGCCTACGTCTCCGGGCCTTTGTCTCTGTGGGGGAGGATTCTTGATTTCTGTTCAAAAGCTCAAAAGTAAATTGCAACAGTTCCAATTGGCTACAAGATTGATCTGGTCATGTTCTTCCAGATCTCTAGAACCCTGCAAAGAAAACGACACGCGAAACGGATGTCCAGAGCTCCTAGAAATGGCCTGCAAGCGTCTTCTCCTCAATAGCTTCCCTGCATAAAAATGGATTTGGCTTGGCTTCTCTTCAACATAACTCTGCTCTGACTGTCCCTCCATGGCCTCAAACAGGCCTGGTTTTTATAGATCTGAAGTTGGTTATCCATCCCCAACTTCCTCCCAAAATTTGGGCTCCAAAAATGCCCAATATCTCCCAAAAATTATCAAAATCCATTAATAACAGGCATTAAAATCAAATAAAATCCAAAAACTTAACAAAAAACACACTTTTGTTTAAAATTAGGGAATAAGCTCCTTAGGCTATGCGCGTGCCCCCCTTGGCAGGGTCACATGGGGCCATATGGTCGAGCACTAGCCCCTCCGGCTATGTGCTAGCCCTTCCCATGCGCGGTAACTCCCGGTCCTGTGGCATCGGCATAGGACTACAACTATCAGCTTAACCTCCCGTTCCCTTTCCGTTTGGTTAGGTACGGGTCCCGTGGGATTCCCCGTGACCTGCGGCTAGTCCCTATTCGCCAACTCCCCGCAGTCGTGGTCATGTGGTGATGTATGTTGAACCGTGGGATGGGGCTAATCCCCAACCCTTTCCGCCTCCAACCGAACCTTACATCAAATTTAAATATAATAAATGTCGTATAGTTAATAAGAACTACTAGTGGCCCGGGTGGTTAGCTTGGTCCTGCCAGTCCATTTCCCGAAGGAGAGGTCCGGGGTTCAACCCCGGTGAAACCATATAATTTTACATAAACCACGAACCAACCATAGGGTGCCACATGGCACATCAACAACCAAACAAAAAATGCCAAGTGTCGAATGCTGACTCATTCACGTGCCTGCCACCTGTCACCGTACCTGCCCAGTCACTGCCTTGTCAGCCTTGCCATGTGTCTGCCACATCAGTCTGTGCCACGTGTCACCCCAGAAGTTGCCACATCAGCTGTACGGTCGTACGGCCTAAACAATCAGCTTGCCACGTGGCATTGTACGGACTGTATAGTCATCCACTTTTTTTGCCTGTTTGGGTTTTTGGACAGAACGCGATATCTTTCGCATACGAAGCCCATTTAATGAAGTAAATATATGGCCGAAATCAGGAAGATGAGACGGACACAATGGCACTGGTTTCGTCAGATTCTGAGCACTTTCATTTTTGAGCCTTTTTGAGCCCTGTCAGGCTTCTGGATCCGATTCTGGATCACACCTCCCCACTAAAAGACCTTTTGGTCCTTAAAAGGTTACTGACCAGTCAACAAGCTCGGAATAGGCCACCCGGCTTGTCCTCTGTCTCTGAACTCTGTCCTGTGCACCTGTCTCATCAAGATCAATTGTAACACAATCATGACAACTGAGAGTATATTGTTAGCCATTTGAACCCTGTTACATCTTACTGAAGCCACTATCATCCATGTAGAAAACATTACTAATGACAGCATCAAAAAGACGACTGCAAATGAGCTGATATACTTGAAATATTTGCATGACATGAGCTTATCTTGAAGCAACTTATGATTGATTTTCCATTCAACAATCATTTCTTGTTCTTGCTTAAGAT
>ML786981.1:67891-97507 GCA_009831015.1 Picea engelmannii
CAATAATGAGAGCATGGGTCCTCCAACCATTCTTCTAGGATAACTCAATCCACAAAGCGTCTTCCCGTGAGGGATTTCACCATAAGGGGACCACTTTGGAGTTCATCCATTTGTGCACCTTATCAATCATGATAAGACAATAAGGAGTCATCTATACATTTTTTCAACAATGCATCATATACCAATGAAACCGCATCGATCCATCATGTATCAATGACAACTCATTGATCCATCTTCATCTATGCATTCTCATCAAGGACAATACATTTGACATCAATCAATCAAACCATTGGCATCAATGACAACATGATCCAACAACATCATATAGAGAAAAAAAAATCATCAAGGCAAGGGCATGTGCATCAACACATTTATGCACCAACAGGGCACCAGACAGGAAACCGATAAAGAGGTGCATGGAGGACTACCGACACTACGGGAAGAGCTTAGGCTATAGAAAACATCCCATGGCAACCCCGACATGATGCATAGCAAGATCAAGGTGGCAAGGCAACAATTGGGCATCATGTTCGACTTCCATTGGGATGGATGGATGGTTGTACTTGGTACCAATTGGCTACATTGCTTAGTCAGTCATATTGTATGGTTTCTCTTGTGTTTTGAGGATGAAACATCTGAAGGGGGATGGAATGTAGTATACCTAGGGAGGTAATATGGGGTACCTAGGGAGGTACCCAATAGGAATGTGGTTATGCATTATTAGTGGAATTCATTTAATATATGAGAATGTGGTCATTCGATGTAAGGTGGACTAGGTCCACTATATTAATAAAGGCCTATTATGGTAGTTAGATGTAATAAATGTGAGAAGGCTCTCTAGAGGGTTCCTAGGAGATAGAGAGAGATATATAAAGAACTGTAAGCAATGTAATGAAACATAGTGAAGAATATTGTGAATGTATCAAGAATTGCTTGAGGAGTGTTATCCTTCCTTAAGGATTAATATATGGTGTTACCTTACCTCAAGGGTTTTGACTATTTCTTGTGTTCAGTATTTAGTGAATAGTTTGGTGTTTATTATTGGTTTATTTTGAGATTTATCTTTAGATCTATTCAGGTACTTAACACCCATCCTTCCTTTCATCATCTCCAAGGAGCAGTTAAGTTACATTGAAGGGAATCAAATCATGGATAGTGTTATCCTAGTCCACAAGGTGATCCACTCGCTCAAGTCCACTCGTACTCCAGGTATGCTTATCAAGCTTGATCTCTCCAAAGCTTTTGATCACCTCAGTTGGAATTATATTCACTCTATTCTTTCATCTTTTGGGTTTAGCAGGGATTGGATCCATTTAATAATGAAACTCACCTCCTCTGCTTTCTTCTCTATCTTGGTTAATGGATTTCCCTCCCAACCTTTTTCTCCCTTCCACGACATCCGTCAAGGGCACCCTCTTTCCCCATTTATTTTTGTCATCGTGGCAGAAGGTTTGGGATGTTGTATAACAACTTATATAATGGAAGGTTCCCTCCAAGGTCTCCCTTTACATGGCATGCAACCTGCTTCCTCTCATAGCCAATTTGTGTATGATACCATGCTAATGGACACTCCCACCACTCAAGAGGTCAACAAGCTCAAATCCATCCTCATGGACTTTAGTGAAGCCTCTGGAACAAATTTTAACTTGGAAAAATCCTAGCTCTTCTCTTTCAACACTCCCCCTGCAGTTCAACATCACATTTCCCACCTTCTGGGCATACCCAAGAGCTCCCTTCCACCCAACTACCCAGGCATTCCCTTATCTGATTCGGCTGCAAAAAACATCTCTTGGGATAACCTAATCCTCTCACTTTCCAATCTATTAAGCACCTGTACCTTTAGATCCCTCAATCTTGATGCTAAACTAGTTCTCATCAAATTAGTCCTTCAAGCTATCCCTGCCTATCTCTTCTTAGCTCTGGCATCCCCACAAACTGTTATTAAAACAATAAGAAATCTATAGAGGAATTTCCTCTGGCATGGTCATGATCCAAGGAAAAAATGGGCCCTTGTCAGCTGGGAAAAAGTTTGCAAGCCAAATTCCATGGGAGGACTTGGCCTCTGGGACCCTGGATGGTTGAACAACATTGTGGGAGAGAAAATTTGGTGGCACTGGCTCAAATATCCAACTAAACTATGGGCTAAACTCTGGAAGAAAAAATATGCCTCACATATCGTGGAGGCACAACTTATTCAGATCAATGAACAGATCCAAGGCTCTAATATTTGGAATGCAGCCTGGCGGAATCAATCTCTCATATATAATCATGCATTCTGGGAAATACATAATGGTCAGAATGCTCTGTTTTGGATGAAATCATGGCAACAATTACCTTCGTTGCAATCACTTGATAGCTTGCACCCAATTTAGAACCATATAAAACAGATGGAGCACTTCAAAGTTGTTGACCTTTAGTTAAGGGTCTCACATCATCCCCCCTGGTGGATCTAGAAATCACTCCCTCATGACCTCAATGGAAACACAAAGGAAAATTCATATCAGGGAGGGACTAGATATTCTACGTTGGGGTCATACCCCTCAGGTACGTTCACAATCAAAGAGGCCTACTTCCTTAAGGAGAACTTTCTTAACCAACAAAAATATCATCTCTGGCACATCATATGGCGATCTAAGTTATGGCCAAAATTTTCCACTTTCCCTTGGCTTAATCGAATCCTCACTTGGAGCAACCTCATGAAACGAGGCTTCACTAGACCATCGATTTGTCACCTCTGTCAGCAACGGGAAGAATCAATGGAGCACATATTCAACCAATGTTCCAGTAGTGGGGAGATCTGGGATCATGCCTCTTAGATTATGAGGAAAACCAATACAGCAAGGGACAACATTATAAACACCATCAAGAACTAGGGAATTGATTTGGAGGATTTTCCCATGCTTCATTGTCTGGCATCTTTGGAAAGAAAGGAACAAGCATATCTTTCGTTCCCAAGCTTCCACCCCTTCCAACATCTAGTCAAATATCTTTAAGAACATACATGAAACTATTCGTGCCCATCTTTGGACCCGGGAAGACTTCCCCAGTGAACCCCAAGAATCTCTCATTCTTTCTTCATGGAAGCTGAACTTACACAATACTCCACTCAGTCCGAACCCCCTTCATAGCTCCATTTCCCATAGCCCCTCCACTTGGAAATGCCTCCTTCCTGGTTTCTTCAAACTGAATTTTGATGGTGCTTCGAAGGGCAATCTTGGCCCTGCAGGATTTGGTGCAGTTCTTCGGGATAACACATGACAAATCAAGTACATCTTAGTTGGACATCTGGGTCATGACTCCAACAACTCGGCATAGCTTTGGGGTCTCATAAGAAGGATACAATTATCCTCTGATCTAAATATGACTCACTTAATCATTGAAGGGGACTCTAAAGTAATCATCTCACTTGTCACCAAATTCATTAATGGCACTGATCCCGAGAAAGTCACCCTAATTTGGTGCCTTCTTGGCCCTCTTAACACCTTGTGATCTCTTCTGCGTCCCTCTCTCACTCTTATCTCCTCTCATGTGCAATGAGAAGCAAACAAAGTTGCTGATAAACTAGCTAATGAAGGAGTCTCTTCTCAAGCAGGGGACATCCTAATCGACGCACAACATCACTATGCTCCATAGCTATTGTTTCAATGCAAGGAGTTGTCTCTCAAATATTTCTCTTTCTCAGATGGGGTGACACTTGGCACTCATGACACACTCGACATACATGTGCCTGACGTAGTTAATTCCTACGATTGCCACCCTTCCTCCTCATCAACTCAGTATGTTTAGCATTCATTCAAGAAGGGGGGTAGTGCACCTACACAGAAAGGAGGTTTTAATGGTGCACATACAACAAAGGCCGAGGCTTCACAGAGCAGGTACACAGAAGCTCAACGCCATCACTTCGGTATTTAAGGAACCTTTCCCTATCACTTCAACTGCTTTTATGGAGGTAAGGTATAACTATTGCTATTTCATTCTGGATTGGCATTCTGTTTCCCATTCCTCTCCTGGTTTTTCTCCCTTTTGGTGTTGGGCTATGGTTCTCGTCCTCGTCTCTCCAATGTCACGTGAACGGGGAAAGCTGAAGCGCAGGCCGACCTAATATAGTTTTGCGGCCCGACACCGTCGACCTGGCCCCTCTTTGGCCCTTTCTCTGCCCCCCATCCCCTCCAAAATCCATGTTGGTCCTCTCCTGTCTGATCTGAATTGGGTTGACGAAGACAATGTCGTTACTTACATTGAGAAAAAAGTTCCTCTGGTTGCCCCCCAAGCCCCTCTGGACTCTCTCCTGCGCAATGCTTCAGACCCTTAGGAACCCCTACACAATTCACGACAACTGACTCAAAGTGTCGACCCTATGACATAAATGGGAGGTTGTTTGGTTGAGGAAGAGATTCCTCTAGAATGGATTGAGGAAAGAACTACGATGACAACACCAATTGTTAACAAGCCTCAAAATGTTGCAGCATCTAAACCAGAGTCGCCCAACACCCATAGGTTCTCAGAAGATCATTTGCATCTCATCTTCGAAATGCGACGGGACATGGTTGGCCATTTTCACCACCAGGATATCCTTAGCCGTCGCATGGATGTTGATTCCCTCTCAAGCGAGCCTGCCAAGCAATGGTTCCCGACCTGCTGCCAATCGTTCATTTTCGCTCCTGCACGACCACACTCTCCCAACATTGACGGTCGCCCGGGTTCACCTACTGTATAGTTTTTTTCTGCTGTTATGTTTTCAGGTCCATAGAGGCCACAATTATAGTTTGGTGTAGGACTTGTTTTGTTTTGGCACTGTGAACAAAAACATGATTGCTTATTCTGTAGGCCACCTGTTCTAGTTTCCATTTGTATGGAAGAACATGCGACAAACTTTGCCATGTATATTGCTATGAAGACTTTTTAAGAAAATATATTTTTTTTTATATAAAAAAAAAACCATTATTGCATTTAATATAACTTTTCCATATTTTAAAAATATTTTATTTAACAAAATATTGTGGAATAAGAAAAATGTATTGATAAAAATTTGAAAAAATATATAATACCATATCGTTTTTTAGAAAATGAAAATAATATTTCCATATTTAAAAAATATGTATAATTATTAATACCATACTTTTTAAGAAAAAAAATATATTAAAAAAATAAAAATAATATTCCATATTTAAAAAATATATATAATATCATAACTTTTTAAGAAAATAAAAACTATATTTTTATATTTTGAAAAAATATATAATATTATATTTATTTTAAAATTAAAAACAACATTTCCAAAACATAAATTTAATATTTAATATAAATGAGTTTTAATTTAATAATAATAAAAAATCCATCATATTTTATATTTTATATTGCGTTTTTCCAATTTTAGTATACCAGGTATTTTCTCATATGCACCGAATAATAATCATGAGAAGTTCAAATAAATTTGATCCGGTGAACTTTTAACCGACAACACTATAACATAACGAATCAAATCACTTAAACTGTTCCTGTGGCAACCAGATATTAAATTACCTCCCAAAATTGAAAAGAAAAGTGGAGATATCTCCATGGATTGGACTTGGGCACCAATAACATTGTTTTGTTTATATCATTTTCAAAAATCAGATCAGGGAAAAGTATGATACACGGCATGCATGCATTGAATTTTTAGTACTTAAAAAAGCTAGAAAATATCTGGATCTGTAAGAAATCTTGTGGTCGGAGTTAAAAGGAGTTGGGTGATCTGTAAGAAATCTTGTGGTAGGACTAAAAAGGAGTTGGGTGGAGGGAAGGTTAGGATTTTGTTTTCCTTGGAATTAAGGAAGTAGGAGTCAAAATCTCTCTTACAAATCACTATCCGATTATTTCAGATGGTGATGAGGAGTAAGTCCTCATTGGTTGATAGTAGTTAGTCACTGATATATCTATTTATGATAGATTTTCCTAAACATAAATTTTCCAGCTATAACAAGGACAAGAACATGATAGATTTTCCCATTATAACAATAACAGTGGTGATGGATCTTGAAAGTTCTGTACATACAACTCTCAAATCTAGTGATTTTCATGTACAATTAATATATCTCATTTTCATATACCATTAATAAATCTTATTCATATTGACTAGCAATAAGCAGCTTGCTACACAGTATTCAATGATCACATAGTGTATATATCACCCATMGCAGCATTGAATGCTATAATACAGTATTCAATGATTCAAATGACAGCATTGAATGCTATAATACAGTATTCAATGATTCAAATGACAGCATTGAATGCGACAACACAGTATTCAATGATCTGACAGTGTATATATCATCAGCAACAGCATTTTGAATGTTGCTTAGCAGGCTGTATATTAGTGGYCATTCATTTTCTGTACAGATGCTGTCATTTCACATAGCTCTACSTTCCATCTGACCAATAAGGTCTCACGACGATCAATATGCARCTTGCTGCAGAGTCTTTAAGACTGCGGCAGGTGATATATACATATATATCTCAACTTATATACCAAGACAATCCGATAGTATATATACCARCYACTGTAGTCTTAAACACTCTGCAACAGGCTGCATATTGATTGCCTTCGATTCACAGTCCCCACGATTTTCTATCTATCATTGTCAAAATCAATTCAATTTAAATACAAACACAGAACCTGATTCGGTTAAGGATCTGGGTCTGATTGGCAAAGAGCGACACGATGAATGGAGGATGTTCATAACTTATTCTTGAGGAAACTTAAGACGTCTATTCTGAAAATTCCACTTTTCCTTTTTGGCTGTATACATTTGACTTCAGGTCATTATCTCTAGCTTTATCATACCCAGGTCTGGTTTCACTTTTACCATGTTTTAAGCTCGAAGATTGTTTATAATTTTGTTTCGGTCTTTCCTCCTTACAAACCTGGTGCGCTCTTTATCCAAATGGAATTTTCCATCTAAATCGAAAAAAGCTACGATGGAGAATAGGAGGGTGGAAATTAGAAGGCGAAAAAAGTGTCAGTGCATTAGGCAAAGATCCAACACTATGCACATTGATGTTCCTAAGGAAGAGGTAAATAATGTCTTGAATACTCTACAAGAGATTTCATTGGAAAGTTCAGTGGGGGGCAGAGCTCTCAGAGAAAGCTATGAGTGGTTGGGTGGTCGAAAAATGGGCAAAAACATTAAGGTAAACTTTGAAAACCTATATGGCTTCTAGGGGTTATGTGACTATCTTATTCAAGTCGTAAGAAGACTAGGCAAGAATTAAGGCCAAGGGCACAATGCAGTTTATTTATACATTTGTGAGTGGACCCCCTGGTTTTGACCCCGCAAAAGAGAGGATCACAAAAATCCTCATATGGACAAAGATACCAAATCTACCTCTGGAACACTAGTCGTCGAGCATAATGAAGAAGATAAGGATCAATATTAGCAAGTTTATAAAGATTGATGAGTATATTTTGGATACAAAGAACCTAGCTATTGCAAAAAAATGCATCCAAATGGACCCGAATGAAGGCCTTTTTGAAGTTATTGGCCTAAATTATGGAGGCACCTCACACTAGTAGTTGTTGATGTTTTGGTAGCTACGAGAGGTATTAACCTCCATGGATAAACCTTTGACTAGAATAGAATATTCTGAAAGCAAGAGAATAAGTAATATTGAAGTATTATATGCAGAAAATGACAGGTCTGCTTGAAGAGACACATGTTCACCTGACCAGATTAGTATAAATAGAGGAATTTGAGCTCATTTGGTAACACACTCACACTGAAGAAATTGGTGCCAAGTTTAGAGGAAGAATGCATCTGCAACAACTGCAACTGGGTACTGGTCTTAGTATGTAGTTTGGGACTTTTGCTTGGTGCACTACCTTTAGAGAAAGGTGCGCTCTCTCCCTCTTGGTTATCCTTTGGTTCTAGTGCTGCTTCCAGAATCATTCTATTTGTCAAAGGTTACAGTGCTCGGGGGTGGCTTTGTGCCTATGGTTGGGTGACAAAGTTGTGACATTGTCTATGGTTAAATGAGCACAATACTCTAACAGGTTATGGACCCACACCACCTTCAGAACAATCTAACCGCTAGAAGGTAGATCCACAACTCTCATTCAATCTTGTTGTAGCACAATTGCAGTTGCAGTGCCAGTTCCTTGTGCTAGTTGCAGCACCAGTTACAGTGGGAGTTGCAGCACCAGTTGCAGTGCCAGTTGCAACACCAATTGCAATGCTAGTACCAGCTGCAGTGAAAGTTTCTGTGAAGTATTGGGACTAATTTTTAGTTATCCTAGTGCGCCTAACCTAACGCATCTCCTGGTGCCCTCAACCACAAAAAACATCAAAGTTGAATTTTTGGGTCAAATTCAAAGTTTGACTGGTCAAAGTCAAGGTTTGATTGGTCAAATTCAAAAGATTGGTCAAGCAAAGTCAAAGGCAACCATGACTTCCTCCATAAAATCAGAGTGACACAACAGAAGCATGGTCTCTTGGTAAAGCATGGAAGACAAGGATTGACATCATCCTTGCAAAGAACAAAGGGAAAAATTATGGAACCACAGACTAAAGAGTAGGCATCAAAGGATGAAGAGTTTGATTTTGGGAGCTTCCAAGCACATGAACGTGGAGTAGGAGAAACAATAAAAATCAACTACTGCAAATATGAATCTATGGAAAGAGAATGGATCTTTGTCCAAGAAGCAATCGTAGAGCCAGAAAGATCTTAGATCTAATACATTTAGAGGAACAACACACTCTCTAGGTTGGAATGAATACTTGTTTTAGAAGAAAAGAAACTCAAGCAGAAAAATAGCCAAACTCCAGGTTTGCATATCATGTTTGATATTTTTATTGATGCTTAAGTATTGCAATCCTTTAGATTTTATTAATGCTAGGAACAAATGAATACTTAGTAGCATGTACTATTAATATAAATGCTTATTGTACTTAATTGCGATATGAACTAACATCTCTTCTAGGAGATATTTCTTGTTCTTGTTCTTGAGCAGGACACCTTGGTAATGCTATAATGAATTACCATGAAATTGATATTTTTTTTATATAAAATGATATTGGAAATACTTTTTCTCTTGTTTTTGCTATTTCAGGCAGGTTATCCTACGTATTTCAGGAAGGTTACCACATAAAAGAAAGAATTGAAAGGACTTAGAGGGAGTCAATGATCAGGAAGAAGCAAGGTTTCATGACACTTTGCAGGATGCATAGGGACATGCAACAGACATAAGCGTGGTTTGATGATTCTCTCAGTTAAAGGGAGTTGATGGAAAAATTCGAAAAGAAGGATCTTGTAGGCCTTTGTGCCAAGTTGTAGGCCTTTGCACTGAGTTTTAGGCCTTTGTGCTGAGTTTTAGGCCTTTGTGCCGAGTTGTAGGCATTCGTGCTGAGTTGTAGGCCTTTGTGCTGAGTGGTATTCTTCGTGCTAAGTTGTAGGATTCATGCCGAGTTGTATGCCTTGTGCCAAGTTGTAGGATTCATACCAAGTTGTAGGCCTTGTGCCGAGTTGTAGGCTTCATGCCGAGTTGTAGGATTTATGTCGATATGTAGGATTCTCCCATATTGCATGGGATCTCAACCAAGTAACCATGTGTGGTGGTAAGGAAATTTTTGTGTGGGGCCTATCCCAACACTAAGAATTTGATGATTTGAAGTAGCACCTGTGCTCAGCCCCGATGATTTCATTACTCAACCTACAAAAACCCTTTGAGATAAAGACAGATGCTTCATACTATGTTGTGGGCGCAGTTCTCACTCAACACGACCACCCCATATCCTATCATATTGAGACACTATTAGATGTCATCTGTAAGTATCCTACTTACGACAAAGAAATGTACTTCATTGTGGAAGCATGCCTCCAATGGAGGCATTACATTCTCGGGAAGGAGATAGTCATCCACACTAATCATAAGCCGCTGCAGATCATGTAGACATAAGGAAAATTACATAATGACCACCATCAAAAGTGGTCCACATACTTGTAGCAGTTCCACCTCAACATCAAGTATAAGACAAGAAGTACCAACTTCATCACTGATTGCCTTAGATGACCTCTAGTCGTGATACTCACCACGATGCTAGACTCTTGTGGCTACGAGACCTCCGGATGGCCCCAACTCTATGAGAAAGATCTTGACTTCTCCACCACCTACTAGATGTTGGGCGCACACACAAATGTCACTAATTTCCATGTTTAGGATAGGTTGTTGTGCCATCTAGGCCATCTCTTCATTCCATCAAGTGAGTGAGGGAAGATGATTTGGGAATCCCACTACAGTTGGGTGGCAGGACACTTCGACATAGAAAATATAGTGGTTGTGCTACAACAACATTTCTACTGGTCGAAACTTTGACAGGATGTCAACAAGTGTATTAGGTCTTGAACTTCCTGCGTTATTTCCAAACCGACCACTAAGAAACAAGGCATGTACACTCCTCTGCCTAATCCTGAAAGACCCTAGGAATCCATATCAATGGACTACATGTCTGGCCTTCTGTCCACTAAGTGGGAAAACGATTTTGTTTTTGTGGTTGTTGATCGCTTTTCCAAGATGACGATTCTGGGCACCTGCAATAAGAGCATCACAACGGAGGCCACTTTCAAGCTCTTCTTTGAACGAGTGAGGGTACATTTTGAGATCCCACAAACTATTATCTCAGATCGGGACAGTCAGTTCCTCAACACATTCTGGTCGAGCCTCTAGTCACTGCTAGACACCAAGATCACCAAATCAACTTCCTTCCACCCCCAAATGGATGGCCAAACCGAGGTCATCAACCGTATGATTGTGCATATACTGCGCATGTACAATTCCAAGCATCCCGCACATGGGATGAGAGTCTACCCTATGTTCAACACAACTACAACAGAGCCATACATAGCTCAATCGACCACAACCCCTTTCAGGTGGGGTTGGGATTTCAACCATTGGGTGCCATGGATGTTGCACTACCCCTTGCATCCACCCCAATAGAATCATCCCACACTCCAAATGAAGCTGAAAAATCCACCCGGTTCATTGAGCGGATCCAACGCATCCGCCAATAGGTTCAAGATATTTTACAGAAGTCCAATGCCAAGTACAAGAAACACCATGATCAACACCGGGTGCCACATAAGCTTCGGGTGGGAGAAAAAGTTTGGTTGCACTTGCAAAAAGAAATCCTTACAGGGCCCCATTAGAAGCTTCGTCCACTCTGCTATGGACCTTACACCATCACCAAGGTTGTGGGCATCAATGCTTTTGAGCTCAACATTCCCCCCTTCCTTAGCTTTCACCCAGTGTTCAATGTGGATCTCCTTCGACCATATTTTCCATCATTATTGGACACCTCAGAGATAACATAACAATTGACACCAACATAGCTCAACCCTGACTGCATGAAACATGCATCCACTAATCAGATCATGGACACATAGGTCAAGGGCACATGGGCAGATCTAGGGTTCAATGCTACAACAATGCACCAACAAAACCCTAACTACCGACCCTTTTGACAACACCTGCGAAGAAGATAAAGTCTCATCTAAGGTAGAGGTAGGGGTGGTTGCAGGACTCAAGTGTCTGCAACCTTAGCTGGGACACAGATCTGTGATTGTATTACTTAATAAAGCACTTAGCACCGTCAGTTCTGTTATCTCCTAAAATAGCACCATCAAGTTTTGTCAATTTTAGGTGATAGAGAGTACTTCAAAAATTTATTTCTAAATTTTTATAGGCTTGCTAGAGAGCCTATTGTTTGTAAATAAACTTGAAATAAACATGGGAATTGATTTTTTTTAGAAAAAGGGAGAGTTATATGTTTCGGTGGTTTAGGTGAACCTATGAAGATTTCATTAACCACCGAAAGCCTTGGCTTTCGGTGGTTAAAAGGGAAAAATAAAGCCCGATTAACCACCGAAAATGTGCCAATGTGGAAAGATCAGAGCCCGTGTTTTTGCATGATCCAGATGTCAATTGGCACAATAATGAAATGTTAACCGTCGAAAATCAAGTGAATCGGTGATGTAAGGTGGTATAATTACTTCTGATCAAGGCTTGATGCCCTGTAGTACTTGCAAACCTCCACTTATCATTTCGAAGTTATATTCTTGCATACACAGAAATCTATGATTGATCGGTTCGCTTAACTGTTTGATGTTCACGTGGCTCTCATAAATTCAAGTTCCAAGACTATCGCCATAATCATTTCCCATTTAACTCATTATTTGAAATCCCTTTGATTGAGCTATCAAGCCCGAGTCTTCTGTGATCCTCATTTATATCATATATAGAATTTAGTTTTGGGTTATGCTCTGTTAAGATTCTGTCTATCTCACAGAGGCCGAGTCATCCCTATTCCCATGCCCATTAATTCGCCACAGATCCGAGTTCCCTCCTGAAATTGTGCTTGTTGTCTCCCCTAGCCCCCAGGTGTGTTAATTTGCAGGACATGCGCAATCAAACTCGGGAAAATGCAGAAGGCAGGACCAGCCTTGAGGACCGAATTGGATGGAACCTTGTATTTGGAGGCACATCCTGAAGTGGCCGACTTTTTCAAATAGGTTGTATGTTTCTCTTACTGTGAGAAACTGGAAAATTTCTATCAACAACTTTTAGAAACCTTTGCTCTGTCATACGCAAAGGTTAAAAGTACATAATGCCAAATTTCCGAGATTGTAGGTGCCTTGCACCAAGCTGAATCAAACGATGATACCAGTGCCACATGATTTCCAAGGTTAAGGTGTCTTGCACCCAGTAAACATGTTTCAGGTTACAGGTCCCAAAAGTTTGTGCAAAGATTGATCTCGATGTCTATCTTTATAGAGACAGAAGTGGTATTTATCCGATCATATGTTTCATCGGTAAAAATATCAACATGACTATTCAGAGATGAATGGGTATCTAGGTTTCAAAATTTGTTAGCTTCCAGTATGAAGAACAAACGCATGACCAGTTGTGCCTCTTCATTACGAAAAGCATATTGATCCATGAATGCAGGAAAGGATCTGTCTGGTAGCAGTTGGCCACGAGATGATCTACATGCCGACACACCAAAACCACAAGTGTTGATTTCTATCTCTTTTCTAATGATCTATGTATTTAATTTCTTAGCAGCCAAACCTGTATATCAAGAATGATTTCGCAGGTCAAGATTGCCCCTCCATTGAACACTTAACAAATCAATAGCAATGATTTTTAGGGTTTCAATGTTTTCATCACAACTTTCTGAGGTGGAAAAGGCAAAGTTTGAGGAAGAGATTCTGAATCAGTTGAATCAAGGTAGAACGTAGCATAGACTAGAATCAAGAAGCACCAATTCTTTCAAAAGATATTGGTTCACAAGATGCCACGGGGAGGATAAAAACTGATCTGAAAAGAACCTTTGAAAAATGATGCCTGATATTGTAGGGGACTTTTGATTGCCTTCCCAAGCTCTAAATGCAGATTTGAAAGTATCATTGGAAATCTTAGGATTTCTATATGTCAATCGACTATTCAAGCATGTAAAACAGACTCTCCACGACTCAGAAATTTGATTTTTCCCAAGGCAGTTTTCATTAAAAAATCTGCGTTTTCAACATCTATTTCACCTTGAACTTTGTTAGTTAGCTATTGAAAGATCTGCTTTTCAACAACTAAAGGGTCAGATTCAGGGAAAAAGAGCTGGTGAATCCTAAGACAGGCAGCGAAGGTGTATTTTTTCCCAGATCGAAGTTTTACTCAGCCAAATCTCTTGAAAACTCTTTCTAAAGATAGATATTGAATTATAATGTCTAATCTAAGATCCACTTTTGATGCAAAGGAGTTAGAGGAGGAGTTCAAGTTGATTTGGCACCTATTTTGGGGGCAATGAATTAGGGTTTATTTCCAAACTTGGAAAATTCAAATTTTATCTTCCTCAAGAGATATCAAACAACCTTGGAAGGCTTATCTGCACAACACAAAGGTTCTACATGATATGAATACCATAGAATGAGGAATTGACCTCATTTTGAGGATCTGTTCCTCTCTTTTTGTAAAATTGTTTTGACTTTCTATCTTTAGAATATCTGATCCATTCTTCTAGGATATAGACTTTTATTGTAAAGCTATAAAGGTGAAGATATGATATGAACTAAGGGTTCAATCTTGGATACATTTTGCTACTATACTAGACTCTTATCTTGATAATAGAATCACAGTCTTCTTTTTCTTTCAATGTCAGATTTGTTCATGTACTTCATTATTCTATACTTTACTTCAGTTTAGCTCAACTTCTAAGAACTGTTATCTTCTTATTAAGCTCATGAACTTGAATTAAAGGACTTCTTACTATCTTGTATGACCCTACACATTGTTGTATTTGGTTATCTAGACTAGTATTCTTCATACCCTATTTCAATTACTGTTATCAGACTAATCGGTAGGTGCAGACACTAACAGATCTCCCTAGATCCACCTGGATCTAGAACAAAACAGGACAGGACATGACTCTTTCCCTAAGTTTTGACCATTGAATTAGCTAGTAGGAAGGAATAAGTAACATACCTTAATATCGCTTCCTAGGGTCTTTGTTTCTCCCTCTTCGCTCCAGTGCTCTCGTGAGGTCAATACCAAGACAACACAAACTAACCAAAGTGAAGATAGAAAAATATATTCGAAAGTCAACTTATGTGTATGATCAAGGAATTACACAATAAAGTGAGAATAGCTTTATGGGAAAGGGACATGCCACTGTATCATATTGATTGAAAGTAAAGATTACAACCTGATCGCCTTGATGTCGCAAGCTTCCTTTCGATGGATCTTGGCTCCAACACACACACTTTCTCAATCCTTGTATGAAGAAGATCAAAACCTCTTGATAGACTTGCTAGAGTCTCCAAACTACTGTTCAAGATGAGTCCTTCACACAATTCTTTCACCAATTCTCCGATGAATCTTGCTTAACCTTTTCCATGAGAATTACCTCAATATATAGGAGAGAATGAGATAGTTACTTGGATAAGAATGATCCCACAATATCAGGGAATCCAGTGCAAGGATAACCATTCGAATGCCAACCCATTCTTCTAGAAGATTCCCTTCTAGAAACATCGAGAATTCATCTTTTTCCATGCTTTAGGAAGAGTTCGCACCCTGGCTATTCAACACAATGCGAGAAGTTCGCACCCTGGCTATTCAACACAATGCGAGAAGTTCGCACCCTGGCTATTCAATACAATGCGAGAAGTTCGCACCCTGGCTTAAAGCAGCCTATGAGAATGGGTCATTCTCGCACCCAAATATATTAGCAGCCTGCGAACCTTTTTCAAAAATGAGTTTTCTAGGAAGAGATGAAAGTAACTTTTCTCAGGAGAAAGTTCTTATGAAGAGCCTGAGTACACCATCATCAATACATCATCACGACGACCAAAATCATGGGTAATAGAATGCCCTCGAAAGTATGAGGTTGGAACCAGTGACAGCCGAAAGACTTTGTAAGCTGCATGTGTGTGTCGGAAATCAGGAGCACACCTAATCGAAAACCTACAAACAACCAAGCATCTGCAAAATATCATAGATATTAATTCTGAGGTAGGAATTCCCATACTTAGATCATAGACTGATGACATTGTAGACATGGGTCATGGCCACCAATCATACACTGTGGATCCATGCCGTCAAAATATAGCATAGCCACCAGGAATACACTGTGGATCTATGCGAGAAATTTCAAATTAAGACGACATAACCACGAGACATACACAGTGGATCTATGTGTCACAAATTATACAGACTCCATCGCAACCTGGACAAAAGGATGATATCCAGGGTCTTCAATCTCATTGCCCAAAAGTACGAATCTAACCATGTGATTACATGTGTCGAAGTCGAACATGGAAGAAACCACTTGATTACCGGTCATTGATGAGACCGTTAACAAGTGCGAGGGAAATCACCATTGATGTCAATGACTCCCAAGGTACTCTAGTACAATCCATCGAGTGTGAATGAATGAGTTGAAGTCGAACATCCGATGGAATCTTTCGATCAGGGGTCAATGATGGAAACCCACTGTCGAAAGCGAGGAAACCTGCCATTGAGGCATGCAAGCTCCAAGGTACCAAAGAATTTCTAAGTCTTGATTCTGGATAATGAGCTGAAGTCGACGGAACAAAACTCGTCACAGGAGGGCCTTGATGTATCCCCCATCAATGACACGAAATGAGTAACAAATTTTGAAGGTGAAACAGAGTATGATGTAAATTGAACTGGACACAGGGAAGGCCAACATGAAGAGAATGGACAAATGCAGATGGCCGACTCAATAGAGGTTTCTGATGGACTTCTCTTGAACATATGAACGAAACGACCAATGATTTGGCAGCATTGACTCAAAGATGACACAGGGAATGACCTTGTAGCAAATTGAATGAGAGACAAATGGATTTCCCAAACCAGCTTCAAATGATGAATAGGGGGTGTCATGTTCAAGAGCGACACTTATTTCCAATCAATACGAAGATGATAACATATCCCTTTCCCAAACTTTCCCCCACCATTTCTGGCGAGTACCTCTTTATTTTTACACAAGCTTGATGAGGATAACATATGCTTGTTGATATAAGCTTATCCTTCGGATAAGTCCTTCGGATAAGTCCTTCGGATAAGTCCTTCGGAGTATGTTTAACGAACCCTAAGAAGGAGTGGTTTGGTCCCATTACGGGTCTGTCGATGTTTGTTTAACGAGTCCAAAGATAGAAAACTCAAAGGTTTTTCATGATTATAGAGTCTGGAAAAACACTTAAAAGAGAACTCTCCCAGTTCCTTTTTCGTAAAATAGTCTGGATGAGATCGAAAAAGAGATAAATTATCGCTCACCAGACACTTACTTCAAATACTTTATCGAGCGTGAAAATAACAAGGTTTCTCGGCTATATTTTCATGTTTAGAGAGTCTGAAAAGAGCTTAAAGAGGACTCCAGGGGGGTTCCTTTTTCGTATAACCTTGTTGAGCCCAAAAAAGTGATAAAAGTATGCTCGATGGCGTTCTCATGTATTTTCGAGTGCAAGAACGGAAAAAGACCATGCTCGAGGTTTTATACAAAAACCATAAAAAACAATAAAAAACACACGATGATAAAGAAAAATATGTCTGCATCCCTGTTTAGGAACATCGAAGTCATTACGCCTGCAAAATTTACACTCAAAAGGACATTAGGGATTAGGGTTTAATAGATAAATAATCATAAAAAACCAATTGACATAGAAAAAGTAAAAAAAGGAGTAAAAACTCTTTTTACCATATCATTTTTACCTTTCCACTATTTGAGCTAAAAAAACCCCTCTTTTACCCTCAAAGTTCGGCGTTAGATTGTAGAAGTTACGAGCGTCCATTCGTCGAGCCGTCAGGGACAGTGAGGTAGACTCTTTGTCCTCTACTCTTTCATGGTTTAATTTTGCATTTTCATTAGGTAAAAATTCATTTTTAAGTTGATTTTATGAGCCCTACTTGTGCTCCACCATTCTCACAGGTGGGCTACACGGGACCTGCGAGAATGGGTCATTCTCGCAGGTGAGCCCACAATAGCCTGCGAGGTTCTCGCACTGTGAACAAAGGACACCTGCGAGAACCGGAAAGCTCAATTTTTTTTTTCAAAATTTACCCAATGAAAGAGAACCAAATCATGAATATAGTTGCTAATCTTCTCTTTGTGCTTCCTATGCAGGTAATTGGCCATCAAAATGGTTCTTGAATGGCGTGAAAGGGAGCACAAAGAAGACAATGCAATTGTTGAAAATCATCCACCTACTATTGTTGCTTTGAGAAATTGTGGCCTCTTGAAGTACTTTTGTATCCCGGGCATGAGGGCCCAAGTCAGGTTATTAGAGTACCTGGTGCATATGTGGGATCCCGATCAACAGGTATTTCATGTGGGGGTCCACACACTATCCTTAGATATTGAGGACATTTAATTTTTGACTGGATTTTCACGGCGGGGGTACTACGTGAGCCTGACTGGTAGCAGAGGTGGTGGGCTGCCCATGAGTTAATACTGCCGTTTACACTGTGTTCCTGAGGCAGAGAGAAAGAAAAGAAAAGTAGCTATTTGGGGGGTATGATATTTGACCCTCCGTACTATCCTATTCACCATAGCTTGGATGGCTGGGAGTTTTGCTCCTCACATGGCGTTACAGAGTTACTTCTAGTATGCTATCGAGTGTACTGAACCTTGGGTTTTCAACTGGGCAGATGCAATGCTTCGTAGCGTAAAAAGGAATTTGACCAAATGCAGACGAGGAAACCTGAAGCAATTCGGGTACGGATCTTTGCTAGTGTCCTTCTTCATTGAGAGGGTTCCATTACTGAGGTTGCAGGTTGAGTGGAATTTACTGGCTCCCAGGGATCCAAGGATGCTGAGATGGTGTCAGCTTATGGCCCGACATGTAGTTGGACCGAATATCAAGTATGATGATACTTTCTTTGACTGGCTTCAACCACAAATGTTGATGGTTGACGATTATGCTTATGGCGGGTTGGATTTTCGAGGAGATCCAGACTTAGTACTGCCAGAGGATGCTCAGTGGGGGGAAATTGGTAAGAAGTACACCCATTTTTTTCTTTTTAAATGTTTTGTGAATTTTTATCATATTCAAATGTTTTTGTTTTATAAGTTCGTCCAAAGACTAAATACAAAATTCGTTTTTGATGACACAAATGTTGGACCTTATCGTCCTCCTGGTACTTCTCCCATTCAACGGTGAGGAGAGGTAGCGACAATGCCACAATATGATGAGGATTATCAAGTAGTGGAACAAAATCTAGAGGGCTTGACTGCAGATATTCCAGACCTGCCTCTTGAAGAGGTTCCACGACGTGATCCGCGTCATACTGTAGGAGTGTCAGGGTCCATGAGTCAACTACTCCGTAGGGTTGCTCGTGTGTTACTGTGAACGTCATCCATGACATCACTTTGTAGAAGCTATGAGCTTCAGATTTTGACATTTTGGTCTTTGGACAAAATTTTGGTAAAAAAATCTTTTGATCGTTATATATACAGACGACTTCTACCAGTTTATCATGTATGGTGTGAATTGATTTGATTGATTTATAAATGATCCAAATGTCTGTCTAATAAATAGTTAGCCAATGCATTTGTTAATGTATTTAGACATCTAGGAATATGTTGATATTCAATGTAATCAAAATAACGTTCCAAGAGGTGAATTCGCAAATACACCCGTAACAAAGTAGGACTTCGAATAGTATAGACATTACTTAACTGTAGTACTACAAGCTGTGAATCAAGTCACACAACCAAATGACGAATTCTGAGCGAGATAGCATCAACCAATAATTCAATAACGACACTATACTCTGCAATGTTGTTGGTCGCACGACCGAGGCACACACCTTGTAAGGAGACAAGCTCGTTTGTAGGGGCGTAAATTGCCCATGCAATGGAAGTAAGGTTCTGAGTACTATGGCTAGCACCATCAGCGAAGCCAATATAGGGTAGCAAAGACTCCGACATCTGGAAATCAAACACAACGTCACATAAGGGTAGAGACCAGATAACGAAAAAAGCAAGCTATAGTAACACACAAGAAGTATGATACAATAAAAATACAAGTACTAGTGCACAGATGATTTTATGCATAGTACTTCTTCAAGTACAACCCATTCCTGGGTTCACTCAAAGGGATACCATCATAATCTACTAACTCATAAGATCCTTTTTCCAAAACTCGTCGAATGATATAAGGACCTCGCCACATGGCTTCGAATTTTCCAGCTCCTAGCATATCTCGATCTTGATCATATAGGAGAACGAGATCTCCTTCCGAGAAAATGTGAGGCTTGACATGTTTTTCGTATTGGGCCTTGACATGCTTTTTCTGAGCTTCTAAGACTAGGGTGGCATCGCGTCGAGTTTCGTCTAATCGCATAAGATACAATAGACGTTCTTCCTCAACAGAAGTGTTGGGTAGGAGTTCAACAACTAGCTTTAAAGAGGGTATCTCGCATTCAATAGGGAGAATATCTTCCACACCATAGACTAACCGAAAAGGTGTAAACCCAGTAGCGGACTTGACGGATGTCCGGTACGCCCACAATGCTGAAAACAACATTGTGTGCCAACTTGTTTTATGAATACCTATCATTCATTGGAGCATAGTTATGAGAACTTTGTTAATCCCTTCGACTTGTCCATTGGCTTGTGGATAATAGGGTGTTGATTTATCATGGCGAAGACCCAACTTTTCCGTAAGTTCAGCCATCATGAAGTTTCTAAAATGGCTACCGTGATTGGTGATGATAGCTTGGGGAACACCAAAACGAGCTATGATGTGATTAAAAATGAATAATGCTGCGGTATTTCCAGTGTTGTCAAATGTCGGCATCGCCTCGACCTATTTCGTAAAGTAATCAATAGCTACAATAATGTAACCATGCCCCCCAGCCGAGTGAGCATGACGTGTCATGAAATCAATGCCCCATTTCGCAAATGGACCAACTGAGACCATAGGGTGAAGAGGAGCGGGATGTGACCGTATCTTCTGATTATAGGTCTGGCAAGCATGGCATTTCTGAACGACGGTTATGTAGTCGTTAAATAAAGAAGGCCAAAAATACCCTGCTCGTAAAATCTTATGGGCAGTAGCATACCCATATATAGGACCACCACATGCTCCAGAATGGCAGTCATTTAGAGCTTTCTCGGCCTCGTCGAGCGTTAGACAACGTCGAAAAACAGAGTCAATTCCCCGACGATAAAGAGTATCCCCGAGGATAATGTATTGACGAGCTTGGTATCGTATTCGACATCGCTCAGTACTGGACAAAGTTGGTTAGAAATTCTGGGTTTGGAGATATATAATGATATCACCATACCAAAGATCATCAATTCTAATAAGGAAAAGAGATTCATCGGTTAATGAATCAACTGCTACATTTTCCGTTGCAGAATGGGGAAAGTCACATATCAACTCAGCAAAAACTAAGGACTTTTTGGACTTGGTGCGTTCAAATTCCAAGTCAAACTCCTAGAGTATCACAATCCATTTGGAGTATTTCCCCCCTAGCAATTGACGTGTCAGAATGTGTTGCATAGGGTTGTAATGAGAAATCACCGTAGTCTTGCGTGAGATGATATAGTGCCGGAAGCGCTGGACGACTTGAACGACAGCCAAGGCCAGTTTTTCAACATGTAAATACTTGATTTCAGTAGGCATGAGACTTCGACTCAAGTAGTAAATAACATGTTCGTCGTTAGCATCATCCTCTTGGACGAGGACCATACCAATAGTGTACTCCAAGGCAGCAAGATAAAGGAAATAATCGCGACTGTAATCGGGGGGAAAAAGAAGCGAAGCACGTGTTAGGGACAATGTCAAAGATTCAAAAGCATTGTTGGCAATGGTATCCCAAACGAACTCTGAATCCTTCTTTAATAGCCGTGTAAATCCACGAGTTATATCGACGTAATTTGGGATAAAACGATGAAGGAAGTTTGCTTTCCCTTGCAAAATTTGCAACTGGCAAAGTGTGGAGGGAGGAGGGAGATTAAGTATCACCTCAACCTTTAAAGGATCCACCCGGATCCCTTGACGCGAAATGATTAAACCTAGAAGACGACCAGATTCCACACAAAAAACACACTTATGAGGATTCAAACGTATACGGTAGAACCGATAGTGAACGAAAATGGCCCGGAGGTGTGTTGGGTGATCAACTCTGCGCATGGAATGAGCGTGTAAATCATCCAAATATGGTTGAATGATGTGCTTGATATCATGTAAAGCATAAGACATAGTGCGTTGAAAAGTTGCGCCAACGTTCTTGAGACCGAAAGGAAGTTTTCGATAGGCAAAAGTACCCCAAGGACAATAAAAGCAGTCTTATGTTGATCCTAGGGAACAATGTTGATTTGATTATATCCGGAGAAACCATCCATGAGAGAGAAGATTTCACTTTCGGTGCAGTCATCGACAATCTGATCGACGAAAGGGGTAGGAAAGTTGTCTTTTGGACAAGCTTTGTTGATATCCCTATAATCAACGCATACACGAATGGTGCCTTGTTTCTTGTCAATCGAGACAAGATTGGAAACCCAATCCGTGAGAGCCACCAGATAGATAAAGCCGACTTTAAGAAGTTTCTTGACTTTGAGCTTTATAGCAGACGCTTTACGTGGGTGAATTGGATGAAGGCGTTGCTAGACGGGTTTAGCATCAGGATATGTCTTAATCTCATGTATCACAATCTCAGGGTCGATACCCGACATTTCTTCGTAACTCCAGGCGAAGATTTCACGAAATTATTTGAAAAGGGACGTATAGGTGACTATTTCGTTAGGGGAACACGGAGCTCCAATATGGACATTTTCGACAATTCCAGGTTTGACGGATATGTCAAGGGGAATAGTGGGTGAGATATTGCTTAAGTTCCCTTCGGAAAACACATCGTGTGCAGACTCGGGAACGGTCGAGATGACGACAACGGTCGACGGTGTCGAAATCCGTTGATAGTTCTCAAGAGTATGTTGTTCCAGAAAGAGGATGGAACGATGATGCCCATCGTCCCAAGGGGTGTCCTCCATGGTAGACATGATCATCTTGTCTGTGGGAAAAATAACACGAAAGGGATCAGGAGACAACTCACCAAGAGAGGGGGTAGAAGGTGTCGCCGATTGAATGGCCTGATAGGCGGATTCAACCAGACTTAGCATCATTGCGTCGCCGAAATGAAGATGATCTCCAGGGTTAGGTACTATCCAGGGGTCATCAGACGCAGGAAGTTTGTGAGGAAAAGTGGAGATCATATTGATGGAAGCAATAGACGAGTGTGGAACATTGGGCGGTGGAATGGGGAAAGTACCCATTAACAAAGAGTCCTTGAGAAGGCCTACACCGATGTTCTCATAACCCGGCGGGGTTTTAGCAATAAACGGTACGTTTCCAGTACGGGTAGCGGAATTGAAGAAGGCTAGTTGATCGATGGTGACAACCTTACCTTGATGTGGGAAACGTACCACACAGAACAAGGTCGACACAACTGCGTGCATGGAATCAATCCATCTGCGGCCAAGCAAAAGATTATAATCAAGGGGAGCGTCAAAGACTTCCACTTCAACTTGGACCGTTTTGCCTTCTAACATGATGGGAAATGAAGGAAGAACACCGTAGGGCTTAAAACCGGATCCATTGAAGGCTTTAAGAGTGTTCTGGGATTCATTCAAAGAAGGAGAGCCAATGGATTTCCAGCAAGCAAGAGACATGACACACATCGAGGCACCCTCATTGATAACGGTTCGACAAATGTGTTTGTCAGAGACAATCACTTGAGTCTGCAACGCGAGTTGAGGGGGTAACCTTGGAATGTGATCTTCCAAGTCAAAGATTATTAAATTCGTATCCTTCGGGTCAATTCCACCGATATCTTTCAACAGTGCTTTTTGTTGTGCAGGACAAGTTTGAAGGACTTCAAGGGATGACATCGCAGAAGGTGCTTGGGCCAGATCTTCAACAATGCTATAGTTCTGGGCTGCACGAGTATGAGGATTGAAAGACGATTCCCGAACGACGCCCTTTGGGGGGGGTCGCAGAACTGTGTCGAGGCTCGGTCGTTCGAGATGAAGAGGACCGTTGGTAGGTGGAGTCATGGGAGAGGGTTGTACCAAAGAAGGGGGTAAATCGTCAACCTTCTCCTTAGAGAGAGAATAATCTTTGGCTTGAGTAGTGAGTGCAACGTTGCTCTGCTTAGAATTTCTAGTACACATCAAAACATAGGAGGTGGTAGAAGATGAGGGTTGGTCATGGATGACCAACTGATCCTGTTGTTGAGACGGGAAGGGTTGGGACAAAACGACCGACGCAGGTGGTTTTGGAGATCCTTGAAGGAACTTAGTGACCTCGACACGTCGTGGACAATCCTTCATGTAGTGATCATCACCATAGATAAGGAAAGGGTATCATGGTTTGCGCTTATCTCGATCGTCAACTGGGGTAGTTTTTGTTTGCTCTGCTTGAGAATTATTTTTTCCCTCCTTATTCTTACCTCTCCCCTTTTTAGATCTGTTTTTATCATCTGGGGTAGATTGAACTGCATTTACCTCAGAAGTCTTGCCGATGGGAGAGGTAGGAGACAGAGCATTTTGAACATTAGAAGAAGCAGATTTAGGGTTTGTGCTTGAAGCGGAATGTGTTTGGGCTTGGGCAGTACCAACCACACCGTCAGCTGCATGCGAGGCAACTGGAGTAGTTGAAGTGCTGGAAGTATTAGGACGAGGTAAGTCAGGTAGTAAATCGTAAAGGGTTCCCGTTTGTGAGTAAACGAGGTCAAGATATTGAGCATGACTTATAGCCTTCTCTTTCGTGATGACACCACCCATGGCAATGTCCTTACCGATGTCGTTCACAAATGATTTTGTGAACCACTCTGCCAGCAACTGATTGGGGAGCTCAAGTTTAATGAGACGTCGTCTCTTTCGCCACTCATGGATGTGATCAGATATATGAGTGCCTTTGTTCTGTTTGAAGGAAGTCAAAATCTCGGTCCCTGTGTCATAACGGATCGGTAACTGGTAATGCATAAGGAAAGCCATAGCTAGGGTGTTGAAGTCAGAGAAGAAACCTCGTGGCAATTCGATATACCACTTCATAGCAGAACCTATAAGGGTTCATTGAAAAAGACGTAAACGAATAGAGTCATCCATCAATGAGTTGGATGAGCACCATAAGTGAAAATTCATAACGTGATTGTTGGGATCCTCTCCCTCTTTGCCATCGAATTTAGGAATTCCCGATGGAAGCTTGGATGGTATAACAGGCCATTGGGGAGAATGATGAATAGGATCATTTAAAATCCTTGACAAATTCAACAAATCCAAAGTGGCGAGAAAGGGTAACTGTCGATTCACCTGCGGGTACTGGTGGCTTTGGGGAGGAAGCCCTATCAGAAAACCAGTAGGACCATAAGCAGTTTGCATATAATGTGAAGACCCAAGCATATTCAGTGGTGGTTGAAGAGGATAGTAGCTCATAGGAATGTACCCTGGAACAGTGGCTCGAGTTTGAGCATTCGCCCCCCAAATGGGATTAAACGATCCTGGATATGGTTGACCCACACTAGGGGGTATTACAGATGCAGTGGGAAACTGCTGCCCTCCATTCGATTGAGTAGGTTGTTGTATCAACTGATTCCAATACTGGGCCAAGGATGGAGGTATGTTTTTCCCATAGGGTGGGGTCGGTCCTCCCAACGAAGGTGGTGCTCCAATTGGGGGAAATGTTCCAATTGAAATTTTCCCGCTAAGAGGGGGTTGAGTTATACCACCTTGGTGAAAATGTCTACCAACCAAAAATTGATAATTTGGAGTGAATGAAGGAATAGCGCCGCTAGGATTAAGGTTGCCAGTAGAAGACGAAGAAGGTCCTCCAAAAGGAAATTGAGGGAGTGTTGGAACAAAACCAGGAAGAAAGTGCCTAGAAGAAGAAGGACCACCAGGAGAGTCGGATGGAGTTTGCGCATGAGTAGGAATAGAAGCATTCAACGCATGGTATCCAGATGGTAGTGTCGGAGTGACATTCGACATTCGCAGTGTGTTGATGGGAGCAAGACTAACCGCAGTAAACCCGGTTGGAACACTCGAAGTAGCTGTGAGATGGGCCATTTCGACAGGGACGGTAAAGTGATAAGCGGTAGTCACCGGTACTGTCTCTATACTAGAGATTTCAGAAATCACAGGTGGGTTAATTTCGGAAATCACAGGTGAACCTGGACCAAAAAGGTCCCGTCGAAAAACGCCCGTAGACCAAAAAGGATCTTGGTCCCCAGGTCCAGTTGGAGATCCAGAATACACAAAAATTAAGTCTCCAGAAGAGTTTTCTCGCATAAAACGTCTCTCAGAATCGGGGTGAAGGAGAAAGTCCTCTTGAGTATTTGTAATTCGAAAATGTTCTAGAGAGTCAGTTCGTTCCACTTGTGGTGTGGTGACGATTGTGACTTCACTTTGCTGAGGAGATCCCTCAGGTGTACTTTTAGGTAAGGGTTGAGAACCTTCCATATGCTCTGGAGATAAACCATGCATTCTACGTGAACGACGTGGAGGAGCTATTGTAAATGAGTGACAAACTTCATGAATAAAATCTTATGGTTAACTTTGAGAAACAAACAACACGCGCTAGTAAACAAAATCTAGGAAGCAACACGAAGCAAACAAGACCTTCTAATTTCGAAGCCACTAGTTGGTGATGAAATCCAACGTCACAACAACGAGACGAGAAGGGGCTGGGCTAGGGTGGAAAAGTTACGCTGATGACCTTCTTAATGGACTTACACCCTGGTGCAAGCTCCCACACATAATTGTGGGTATACCCTCCAAGGAGCCCGAGTGAGTTTGGTCAACATCAATTCCAGGTACCGTGAAGACTTTCCCCTTCACAATCACCTTGTGTAAGAACCTAGAAAGATAGGCCACTAAGGTCACCACCAACAACAATAAATCCTGGGGGAATAGTTGATAGTCCGATCCACACGCAAAGGTAGGGTATCTAGCCCGAAATAAACTCAAAAGGCTTCCACTCATCATTGTGGGTATACCTCCGAGTGATCCCCATAATACGTGCAATCTCTACACTGATATCAACAAAGCAGGGTGAGTAACTCTGTCAAAATCAATACGATCTCGTGCTTGACCCTTGTGTGAGAAGGGCTTCCCAGGACAAGATGTTGCAAATGGAATTTAACACTCCCTAACACAAGATGCTATTGTGTGTTTTGTGCTTTTGGAGAGTGTATCTCTCTTCCTACTCCAAAGCGCTAGCCTAGCTAAATGTTGGTGTAATAGAGCCCTAGAAAAGAGTTACTAGATAAATTTTACAATTGCGCAGTGTTATTAAGAGTTGTTGTTTACTCAAAGGAAACATAAATGAAACTTATGTTGTATGACTCTGACCCAACAATGCATGGATGAGAATGAAATATAGCAATTTTCGTTCAATGAATCCTATGTATGGGAGGGAAAGAGAAAGTTTTCCAGATCAACCTTGAACTACAATACAATTTCCTTTAAAATGAAAATACAACAAATCACGCATCAACAACAATTCTCTATTGTGTCTTTTTCAATAACTTCAACAATGGATTTTCAATGTTTTCGAAGACGAAAAAGAATTTTTGAAAGAAAAACGTTTTTTCACTTTTCAAAAAGGACCCACACCATGATAGTGAGAGTACTGAAAATAAAAAACCAATGAACAAGCAATGATAAAAACCCAAATCACTCTTTCAATGAAAACAAAAATAACAAGCAAACCAATATAGTCTTTTCAATTGCATAAGAAAAGTGATCTTTCAAACAATAAGCAAATGATGAAAATCAAGAAAACTCAGATTTCAACCGATCACCGGTTCTTAACTAATCAAACACACTCAGATTCTGAGATCAGAGAGTATGGTTTTGCCAAGAAAAGTCAAGATAGAAACGACAAGAAAAGCCTTGGAAATCCTAAGACTATTCATGCACGAAAACGAAGATAAGAAAGACATCAATCAATGGTCCAAGAAACTCTTATGAGGCACCTAGACTGATCTGGGCAGTTGAATATGCCAAAAATCAAATCCAAAAGTTTGAAAAAAATGGGTTCGCAGGCTGAGAGTGTTACACAGTGCGAGAATTAGTGATTCTCATAGGTGGCCCTTGAGCAGAGTGCGAGAACCTCGCACTGAACCTAAAGGCAGGATGCGAACTTTATAGATTCTCGCAGGCTACAGTGAAGTGCAGTGCGAGAACCTCTGAAAATAGTCACTGGACCCAGAGGGTCTATCAGGATATCCTGAAGACTCAGATATTGATAGGAAAGGAGAAAAGGAAAACAAGAGCAAATGGCCACGGAAAAACACCAAAAGCCACAAAGAAAATGGGATGTTCCCCAGCGGAGTCGCCAATTTTTTTATCAGACTAATCGGTAGGTGTGGACACTAACAAATCTCCCTAGATCCATCTGGATCTAGAACAAAACATGGCAGGACATGACTCATTCCCTAAGTTTTGACCATTGAATTAGCTAGTAGGAAGGAATAAGTAACATACCTTAATATCGCTTCCTAGGGTCTCTGTTGCTCCCGCTTCGCTCCGGTGATCTCGTGAGGTCAAGACCAAGACAACACAAACCAACCAAAGTGAAGATAGCAAAATATATTCAACAATCAACTTATGTGTATGATCAAGGAATTACACAATAAAGTGAGAATAGCTTTATGGGAAAGGGACATGCCACTGTATCATATTGATTGAAAGTAAAGATTACAATCTGATCGCCTTGATGTCGCAAGCTTCCTTTCGATGGCTCTTGGCTCCAACACACACACTTTCTCAATCCTTGTATGAAGAAGATCAAAACCTCTTGATAGACTTGCTAGAGTCTCCAAACTACTATTCAAGATGAGTCCTTCACACAATTCTTTCACCAATTCTCCGATGAATCTTGCTTAACCTTTTCCATGAGAATTCCCTCAATATATAGGAGAGAATGAGATAGTTACTTGGATAAAAATGATCCCACAATATCAGGGAATCCAGTACAAGGATAACCATTCGAATGCCAACCCATTCTTCTAGAAGATTCCCTTCTAGAAACATCGAGAATTCATCTTTTTCCATGCTTTAGGAAGAGTTCGCACCCTGGCTATTCAACACAGTGCGAGAAGTTCACACCTTGGCTTAAAGAAACCTATGAGAATGGGTCATTCTCACACCCAAATATATTAGCAGCTTGCAAACCTTCTTCAAAAATGATTTTTCTAGGAAGAGATGAAAGTAACTTTTCTCAGGAGAAAGTTCTTATGAAGAGCCTGAGTACACCATCATCAATACATCATCATGACGACCAAAATCATGGGTAACAATTACTTTGTCTGATTATTGATTTCTAAAAGAACTGTCTTATTCAAATGCATGATAAGATCTCCTTTTCATTAGCCATTAAGTTATCCCATTGATCCAAGCATACCTAATTATGATATTCTTAAGTTACAAAGCATCTTTAGCCTATAACCCTAAAGAGTTTCTTGGAGAGCTAACAAGTTCCTCAATATACAGTCAATAACCACTTCGCTTATAAGACAAAACTTCGCAACATTACCACTGATCTAATGTATTTAAGCACTTATCATAAGTAAATAGGTCAGATATGGTATATCAAGCACTGAGAATATTCATGTATATCGGATCTATCATTATACCTATCATTAGCACTAAGCATAAGCAGATCTATGTAATCATCTCAAGCACTTAGCAAAAGAAGACATAAACACATTAAAACAAGCACGAAGTAAGACAACGTAGTGTTTACGTGGTTCACCCCTCTCCTAGGGCTACGCCCACCAACTCTTCTTCTTTATTGTCCTTGGTCAATCGGTTACAAGCACATAACCTCAAAAACCCTTTCTCTGCATGGGGCAAAAGATCTACGTAGCTCACTAGATCCTTCTTCCTTGTGTTACAACACTAAGCCTCCTATCGTATTAGACAAGGACTTGCACCCAGCTCTACAAGTCTTACGCAGAATGCACAAAGCCTTGATCACACAGATCCAACTCTTGGTACTTAGCCTACATCACATAGATATATCATTCACTCCCCTATATGGCCTAAACATCTCTCTCTCTCT
>ML786981.1:97557-157786 GCA_009831015.1 Picea engelmannii
TTATATATTCCCAGAAACCCAAAAATGATCCAAAAGTGGGCCAAGATCTCGTGATCTCTGCTTTGTCTTGTGCTCCTCCTTCGAAAGGCTGTCAAAGTCCAAAAATAGGTCAACATGACCAAGAAACTCCAAAACTTGGTCAAGGGCCAATAGGGGATAGGGGCAGACCCATGGTTTAGCTCCAAGAGCACACCAACAAGCTATAACTACTGGCCCTTTTGGAAACACCTGCAAAGCAGATGAAATCTCACCCGAAGCAGGGGGTTGCAGGACAAAGATGTCTACAACAAAAGGAAATGTCAAGTGGATCTAACACAAGAACAACACAATGTTCATATATCACTTATCAACTTAGATCTATTCTACATATCTACTAATTAGATATAAATCAATAATGCAATCATAGTATATCAATGATAGAGATAAAATACCAGTCACACACAACACTAAATATACATGGTTCACCCTCTCTCTAGGGCTACGTCCACAGAACCGTGCTTATGATTTATTAAGATAAAGCATACAGTTCTTGTTTGTGCTCTCAACTAGTAGATCTTCTTTCTTCTTCTCTATTTCTCTCCCCTTCCTGCGCACCTAGCTGCAGGACTTGACCTTCACACCCAATTGAATATCTTACAATACCAGAAGGCTCTCACACTCAACACTTCTCTCTCTCGATACAATACTTTCTCACATCAACAATACTGGATAAACAAAAATATCATACCAACCCGACCTAGGTCCTTTAGACCTTTATTTATACATTACAATAGCTCACCGACAACCTTAGGCCGAAACCTAGGTGTCCAAAACCCTAGGTGTCTAAAACCCTAGGTCAACTTGACCCATATTTTCAGGGCTTCACCAACCTGTCTTTCCTTCCTTCTCACGTGGTGATCCAAAGCATCCAACAATGGATTTTCCCACTTTTTGAGTTGTCCACAATCCTTCTCTCTTTCTTATTTGTCATCCCCAATCTCCTCGTCCAATAGATTTCTTTCTCAGGCTTCGCTCCATATTTTCTTCTCTTTTGTTCACTTTGACCCAACAACAATCACTGTGTCTTCTGCGTAGTTCACATTCTCCCTTTTCTTCCTTGATCTTCTCTTGATTCCATAAACAAGGGCCAACAGGCCCCAAACAATCACTTGTGACTCATCCCGAGGCACTTCAGATCTAAGCTTCCTATTTTACTTTGAATCTAGACTGCGCAATGTAGCCTCTATTTTCTGCTCGATGCCTCCTCTTTTTCCCTTGTGCAGATTTTCTTTTCTGTGTCTAGTACCCAGTTTCAACTGCACCTGGTACCTGGTCCCTTTTCTTCCTACTTTTAATGATATTTGTGAGGCAACTGGTTGTCATAATACAACTTCAACCAACTCCCATTCACCAAACCTTCCTTCCATTCTCCATTCAACGTTTTCAGTCGTACAACTCCTCCCTCTGTAACATAAACGATCTCGTATGGCCCTAGCCAATGTGTTCTGAGCTTCCCAAGATGTTTTATGAACTTGCTATCGTATACCAGTATTATATCACCTTGTTTGAATGCCTTCTTCCTAATGTGCCTATCATGGTAGGCCTTCTCTCTTTCCTTCTGTACCTACTGATGGAATCCTGCAATGAATCTGTCTTCTTCCAATTCAACCAATTGTGCAAGCCTGTCTTGAACAACGCCAGGGTCATCCATATCTGTAAAGGCAACAATTCTTAGGCTTGGTACTAGATATTTCATTGGGACAACAACTTCAAGACCATATACCAACTTGAAGGGGGTTTGCCTTGTTATTTTCTTGAAAGTGGTTCTATAGGCCCACAATACTGCTGGTACTCTTAAATCCCAATCATCCCTGTTCACACTGCAAATCTTGGTTAATGCTGTTTCCAAAATCTTGTTGAATGCTTCAACTGTCCCATTCACTTGTGGATGGTATGGGGTGCTCTTCTGATGGTGGACTGCAAATTCTTCAGTCAGGGATTCAACTGTCTTATTGATGAAATGTGTTCCTTGATCTCTCATAAGGATCTTTGGGCATCCAAACCTGGTTATGATGTCATCAAATATGAAGCGCGTAGCTGTAGCTGCACTACAGTCCTTAAATGCTCTTGCTTCATCCCATCTGGTCAAGTATTATGTAGTTGTAATTATATATCTTTCTCCTGTGTGCTTTCTTGGTGGGTTTATAGGTCCAAAAAAGTCTCTTTTCCTGCATAATGTCCTCCTGCAATGCCTTCATGAGCTTCTGCAAGGATCTATGGTCGTTTTGCCTCCATAACACACCTTCTCAATATCTCATCAGGTCCCATCTTGTATAGATGTCCGACTATAAGTGATAAATCTGCAACATGCACTACTAGATGTTTCTTCTGAGGAATTGTGTACTCACTAGGTGCCATTCATGTTGATAGGAACTGGACTATCTATGCGAAGTGGTCATCGATCTTTCTAATGGCTAGTAGCTTTGCATCTGGTAGTGTATCCTCCAAACTGGTGGGCTCTTCTCCATGTTCCATCCTTGACAAGTGGTCAAGACCTTTGTTCATTCTCCCTGGATTTACTAGGATCTCAAAATCATATTATTGAAACAACAGAATCCATATACATATCCTTCCCCGCAACACTGGCTTGTTGAATAGGTATTTCAACATGAAGTGATCAATAAACATTTTAAAGTGCCCTCCCAGCAAGTAGTGGAAAAATTTCTGCAATGCATACACCATGGCCAATCCTTCTTGCTTAGTGGTGGTGTATTTGATCTGAGCAGTTGATAGATTCATGCTAGCAAAAGCTAACGAGTGGTCAATATCTCCTGTTCCTGGTTGTTCTAACACATCTCCTAAAGAAATGGAAGGCGCATCGACATTCACATGAAACTCCTTGGTCAAATCTGGGAAAACCAAAATGGGCACAGTAACCATTTTCTTTTTTAGTGTGTCGAAGCTCTGTTGACATTCCTTTTTCCAACTAAACTAACAATCCTTCTTCAACAACTTCTCCATGGGCGTTGTAATATGAGCATATCCCTTGATGAACTTTCTGTAGTAGCCTGTGTCCTAACGCAGTGCGCAACTATTTAACTGAAGTAGGATGGGGTAGATCAACTATAATGGAGATCTTGGATGGATCTACTAACAATCCTTGCTTGCATACAATATTACCTAACAACACTCCAAATGGTGAAAAGAAAATACATTTCTTCAGGTTCAAAGAAATTTTACACTGCCTGCATTTATCCAACATTAGCCTCAGACATTCAATATGATTCTTCAATAATCTAAAAATAGTCCAATCATCAAAATATTCTTCCAAAAATGTATGCAGAAATTCCTTGAATGCTTCAACCACCACCCTGGAAAAGATGGTCGGGGCATTCTTCAATCCAAATGGCATCACTGTATATTGGTATGATTCCCATTTAGTTGCAAATGTGGTCTTATTGCGATCTTCCTTGGCAATCCAGATCTGATGGTATCCTGAAAATCCATCTGTAAAAGAATATACTTCCTGGATTCCCACATTATCTAACACTTTGTCAGTGAATAGTGTAGGGAAGGGGTCATGCAAAAAAACATCATTCAGCTTCCTGAGATCTACGCATATCCTTATCTCTCCTATATTCTTGTCTTGTACCACCATAGGGCTAATCGACTCTGACTCTTCGATAGGTTCTATAATTCCTGCTTCCAGCACTCTGTCAAGCTCAATTTTCCCTTTTTCCTTATATTTAGGGTTCATTCTGTAAGGTCTCTGTTTAACTGTTCTTGCATCTGGATTTAAAGTAATCCTTATCTCTCCCATAGGTCCTTTAATTCCTTTCATATCATTGAACTTGGTTGGAAACAAGTCCTGATATTCATGCAGTAACTCTGTAATTTTGTCAATGGTGGTAGCATCCCAGTAATATCCAACATTTTCAAACTTTGGTGTCTGGTCTGTTCCAATATTGATTTTATTAATCTTGATTGGTTGTCCAATGAATGGCAGCTCATCTCCTGGTTCTTCCACATCTCTCTAGCCCTCTGTTTATGTGATGTTCACCTTCCTTTGGATCATTGTATTCATCGACATTGATGTTATAATAGCTTTTCAATTTCTGGAGAGGCACAGTCCATTCATCCTCTTCTTGTGCCATAGGGAGGCTGGATGCCTCTTCAAATAATTTTTGTTTCACAATCTATAATGCTTGATCTACTAACGAGTATTGACTTGCAAATAAGAAGGTTGCTATAAAATTCTGAGTCATGCCTTCCCAATCTGTAGTGATGAGGCACAACTCTACTTGGAGGTACCAGTTCATAGGCATTGTGTCCAGCGTGTTAATGAATTTGTGCACCCATTGAGGAATGTTGCTCCATGCTTCCTCACAACTTCGCACATGGTCCTTTGGGAAGCTTCGACCTGTGTAGAGAACTTCACAACCTTCTACTTGTGCTGAGAACCTCGCTGTCATCAAGGTACGACACTGTATCCAATATGTAATATTACTTTTGTGTGCCCCCCACCATCTTGCTGGTGTGGCTTTCAAGGCCTCATCCATTGCCAATAATATCTGTTGTATTGGTACACTTTCTTCAAAGTCCGACAAATTTTTTTCTAAAGGATTTAGACCATCAAAGGTGGGTAAGCTGCTTACTGTTGTGTCGATCCAATGAACTTATATGGTTAATCTAGCACATCTTTGTGTAGATAATTCATACATCTTATTCTGCAAATTCTCCACTACTTCTTCTGAGTCTGATGAACATGTGCTTTCAGTTCGCCAGCTTAAGTTTCCATCGACTGTAGGATTAATGTAATCATGTTGTCTGGTTGTTATCTTGTAGATGTTTTCCAGTGCATATGTGTGGTCTTCTTCTCTGATAGGCTCTGTGTATCGCTGACCTTCATCTAGATCTAAAGGTGCAATGACCCTAAGGCTATCTCTTTCAAAATTCATATGTATTTTCTTTAAGTCAACAACAATAGAGTTATTGAAGGCCCAATCAATTCCTAATAGCACAGGGTAAGGGTAATTGTCATCAACTATTTCAATTACCTCAAAATCTGCAAATGTTCTTACTCCATCTATGTCCATAGGGACATGATCCAATCATCCAAATGGGCTAACAACTTGTTTATTATCCATCCTAAGCCTGATAGGGGAATAGATCAACTTCGGTTTTCCCATCAGTGCCTAGGTTTGCTTCATCATGACATTGACCTGCGAGCCTAAGTCGAGGACTGCATAATCTATCTCATACTCTCCTATTTGGGCAGTCAAATGTAATTCCTTGTTTGTCCTTCTCTTCCTACCGATTTGGTGTATTTCCATATTAAATAAGGGGTCTATCTCTCCTAGATCATATTGTCTGATTAAATTTTGTAATTCTTGTATAACACTTTCATCCTGAATCAACTTAATACAAGTATATAAAAATTCCATGAGCTTTCTTACCTCTTTTCTTTCTTTTGGCGAAGCAGACTGATCAAATGCCAGAGGCATTTCATATTATCTCACTTCTAGTCTTGTCTTTGATGAAGAGCCTTGGTCTCCTTTGAATTCTTTCTTGGATTCCTCAAATATTTGTCTTTCTCTCTTTGAATCAAAGGTTTGTGTCTTCTGTGTAGCTTTCCCGATTCCTGAATCTTATGTGGTCTTCCCTTGGGTCATTCTGCCATATTCTGTAACAACACCTCCTCTTGTTATAACAACAAATCTAGGGTATTCTCCGCAAGGCTCAACATATATCAGTTGAACTTGCGGGTTCTGCTGAGGTCCTTGTCTTTCTTGAAGCTTAGCTAGCAACATAGTACAATCTTCTGTAACATGGTCAAACGAGTTGCAGTAGCTGCAAGTGGTACAAAGGTTCTGAAAATCCCTTGCAAGGTGTCTTGGTTGTGCACAATTATAATAGATGATCTATCCTCGGCCTCGACCCATTCCTCCTCCTCGTCCTCTTCCTCTGAATCTACTGTGAGGATTGAAGTTTCCTCTCCCAAGAGAGTTATACTGTGTAGTGTTTCCTTCTTGTTGTACTTTGCCTTGAATATTATATATGTCTCTCTACATTTCATGCATGATATAGTAAGCCCTACAATCCCTATCATCATGTTATATGGACTTACAAAATGTACAGTACAAATTTGTAGGTGTCTGAACATACTTTTGCATGTAGTATCACTCACCAGGGCGATGTCTATTTCTGCATACCTCGCACCAAGGTAAGGTGACTTGCTTCAAAGGGCTCAGAGCTCCATAAGCCAAGTATTCATTGAATAAGAGACAATGTTCCTTTTCATGGCTTTCTGATCTACATCTGACACACTAGATGTCTTCTCTTTAATCTTTTCCCTTGTCTTTCTTCATATCTTCGACTTGCAGAGACAAACTAGTTAGCTGACTCAAGATCTGACTCATACCTAAGCTGGATTCTCCCATAGGGGATGATTCTAACTTTATGGTGATCTCTAGTGCCTCAGACTGCGAATCAATATTCTATTTCATCAGGGGAACTCTGATGTGTCGTAAGAGGGAAACAATGAACCATTCTTTGTTCTGTTCATTTGGGATCTGAAAAGTCAATCGGCTTGTTAAGGTCTTGAATCTCTGATCGAATTCCCAAACAGGTTCGACCACCTTCTGCTTGATCTATTTTAGCTCTATAATACATTATGAATTTGACTTGGGTTTCTTGAACTCTGCAATCAATGCATTCTTAATATGATTCAGTGGTTTAGGCAATGCAAGTCCTTGGACAAGCTTCATGTACCAGCTCAGTGCACGATCCCTTAGAGTGGTACTAAATTGGGTTCTTTTGACAACTTCATCGGTGAAATTTTTAATATTCCATGCGGATTCACATAAGAACTAGTGATGATGAGGATCTTCAGATCCATATCCCCTAAATATAGGAAGCCTCATCTCATCCGCCATAGATATTGCTAGGGTTCCTGACTGAATATGTGGCGGACTACTATTGACAGTGCTCTGGGTACTCTGGTGACTGGGATTACTTTGACTGCTTAATACTACTGAATCAACATGAGGGATAACAAAACTTACTTCGATGGTCTGTGTAGTTTCTGAGGTTTTAGGTTCTCTTCGGTGAAGCTCTTCAACTTCTCCTTCCTCTGCCCTAGCGGGTTTTGAATGTTCTTCACCTATAAATTCTGCCTCTTCTCCACTGTAGAAACCCTCCTCCCCGTAGTTCTTCTTAAACAGGTTTGCAAGGTGAACTTCTCGGAACACTCTCCCACTACGCGTATGTCCATATTTTGTGTCACTGTCACTATCCAAATTCTTGAACATTATCCTTTCTAGATCCAACCAATCTACTGTATCTTCAAGATGTTCTTCTCATGCAATAACATCTTGAGTCTCAACTTTAGGAATTGTAAAAATTTTCCTCTAGGTCCCTTGAAGAAGTTTCTCTCAGCTTGGATGTATGATTCTATTATGTCAACAACAAACTCTATGATGTACCCCCAGGTGCTTTCAAAATAATGATCTACTGCTCGTGATACGACGTTATCAACTCTTTTGACCTTCTTGATTAGATATGATGTCCAAACCATGGGAGGTCTAGATCGGATCTCAAACTGGGTATCTGCTAATCTAGCTAGCCACACATATAGCTCCTGATGGATTCCTTCGAACAATATCTCATGTATATTAGTAAAGATATACTTCTCCAACCACTCGTCTATACTAAGATTAGGGTTCTTCTTCTGGGCTTCAACGAAGTCCTTTTCTTGATATTCTATCCACTTTTGAATCTCTGTATTCAATGGAAACCACCTTGACATTCCCTCAAGAAGATTCTTGTCCCAACAATGGAACCATTTGTTGGTATAGGGGTAGACCCAGGGTTCAGATCCAAGAGCACACCAACAAGCCCTAACTATTGGCCCTTTCGAAAACACCTAAAAAGAAGATGCAGTCTCATCCGAAGCAGTTATGAGGGGGTTGCAGGACAGGGATGTCTACAACCAAGGGAAATATCAAGTGGATCTAACATAGGAACAATACGACATTCATATATCGCTTATCATCTTAGATATATTCTGCAAATCTACTTATCAGATCTAAAAAATTAATACAATCACAGTATATCAATGACAAAGATAAAATACCAATCACACATAACACAAGATGTACGTGGTTCACGCTCTCTCTAGGGCTACGTCCACATAACTGTGATATAATATATTAAGGTAAATCATACAGTTCTTATTTGCGCTCTTAGCTAGCAAATCTTCTTGCTTCTTATGTCTTTCTCTCCTTCCTAAGCACTCAGTTGCAGGACTTGACCTTCGCACCCAGCTGAAGATCTTACAACACCAGAAGGCTCTCACACTTAGCACTTCTCTCTCTTGATATGCAGAGGGGGTTCCTTCTCTCTTGCTCTACATGGGACAAAATATCTACGTAGCTCGCTAGATCCTTCCTCCTTGTGTTACAACACTAAGCCTCCTATCATATCGCACAAGGACTTGCACTAGGCTCTGCAAGTCTTACGCAGAATGCACAAAGCCTTGATCACACAGATCCAACTCTTGGCACTTATCCTACATCACATAGATATATCATTCACTCCCCTATCTATATGGCATAGAAATCTATATATACATACAAAATAGGCCTAAACATGGGTAAACCCATGGGTCGACATCCCATTCCTGTTACATATTCCCAAAAACCCAAAAAGGGGCCCAAAAGGGGGATGAGATCCCATGATCTTCGCTTCATCTTGCACTCCTCCTTCGATAGGCTATCGAAGTTCCAAAATAGGTCAACATGACCAAGAAATTACCAAAACTTGATCAAGGGCCAACAGGTCCCCAACACTCACCTGTGACTCATCCCGATTCACTCTGGTTTGATCAATTCTGCCTCAAAATCTTCAAGCTTGGCTCGAGATGCTTTGACTTGCTGCTTTGTTGTGGCCTCTTATTCATTGAACCTCCTAGATCACTGCGTCGTTCACTATCCCTTATAGGCATTGTTCTACTGTGATGATGATCTTTTCTAGCTTTGCTCCTTAGCTCTCGACCTCTGTAAACAACATGCATGCCTTATCTTGCGCAGGTTGAAGCCTTTGAGTGAATTCCATCACTTTTCTTTGAAGCATATGGACCTACCACTGAGTTCTACATTGTTCGTAAGACCTCTTCATTATGTCTACAACTAACAGGGCCTTCAACTGCGCCTGTAGTGTATCTGCGTGCTGCTTCGCTTCCTGGAGTTGCAACTCCAACGCCTGTAACTCTGGGTTCTCAATGAGGTTTTCATAGGTTTGAGCGATGCGGTTACTCAACTTCTTGCACTCTAAGGCAAGAGATTTTAATCTGTTGACTGTGCTATGGGGAGTTGCTTCCCTGAGGTCTCTTACATCTTGAGGGGTCTCAGGCACAGTGCAGAGCTCCAATTCTTCTATGTGCTATTGGAGCTGTTGGATTACTTCTTCGAGTTGTGCCACCTGCTATGGAACTTGATCTACAGTCTTTACTTTGATGACTGTCACAGAGGGAATTTCTCTGTGAACCAGTTCCTTTACTTCGAGTTGCTCTGTGAGCAATTGTTCCTTTTCTTTATGTATATGGGGTTTTTCTTCATAGAACTTCTGTTGCAGATCAAGCTTCTCCCGTTCTACAACACTACATTGGTCCTCAAGGTCTTTCAGTACTTGTGATAAATTTTGGGTGGCTTGTGCTATCTCTTCCTGAGCTTGTCGAAGGTGAGCTTCGACTGTATCAACGATGCGGTGGAGTTGAGATGACTCCTCACCTAGTCTTGATGTTCTTACTGATAGAGGCATAGTAGGAACTGCGCGGTTGGATTGTAATGCTTGCTACATTCCTTGAAGTTAAACTTTGATCTGATTTAACACCTCCTGCTTAGCCTCTTGCTTCTCTACTATCTCCAACAAAGCATCGTTCAGTGCTGTGACGATAAATTCAAAGTTGTCTGAGGTGAAGGTGGTCTCAAATTTGGTCCTGGTTTCTTTTCATTTCTTCCTTGAGGAAGGTTTCAGAGGGGAAACATTCCTTTTCTTCGAGGGGTCCTCCTCGTCTCCAGGTGGTGTAACCTCACCTTTATTTTGTTCCACTTCTGTGCCATCTATCTCTCCACCATCACCTCCTTTCTTAGGTGAGATAGAAGCAGTCTTCATGGATGCAATGTCTAAATCATGGACCTCTTTAGTCTTCTTTGTCTTTCTAGGTCCAAGGGTATCATGCGCTACTTCGGGGATGTCAGTATCAAATATCTCCGTAGGGTCTGCTGGGATGAGGAGGTCCGCTGACCATTCCTTGGTGATTTCCTCCAAATACTACTCTATCAACTTGTAGTATGATTGCAACTGTTGTTTTTTCTCATCAGCGCGCATTGTGATATAGATGAAATGGTGATCTACATTGAATTTCATCAAGGTCTTGAACCTGTGGAGAGTGTTCAGGGTTATAGGAGGCTCAGACTGCATAGCCGTCTTCAGCTAGTTGTAATAGGTAGGGAAGACGACATTTGATTTCCATTGCTTGTTCATGTCACTGGAGTACCACAATGTACTTAACTTCGCGGCCAATGGTTCAAAGGCCTCGATGTCTGGGAAGGTCGCACCTTCCGGCATCTCACATGCAATAAAAGTGATCAAGATGAGCAACCAACTGAAGTGGAACTCATATCCTTGGTCCTGTGCTTCCCTACAGTCCATTTCTAGTTGGTTTACAAGGTACTTAGACCAATTCATTTGAAGTCCTTCTACGCACTTCCCTGTGAGGTCGACTACGAGCCCCGTGACTTGGGTGGGTCGATTATTTCGCACCAACTTCCCTGCGATCAATTGGCAGGCGAGGTGCACTACGCCACTCTGGATAGAAGCTACCTTGTAGCCTCACGTGCCTTTATTAACGTCTCTGTAGGTTTCTTTAATATTCTGCACCAGGGCGCGATCTGTGGTCTTTTCGGGGTAGAAATCTTGTGGGTCAGGGCCTCAGCCCTGTAATCCGGTTGATCAATGTCATATCCACTATGATGCAATAATTCAACCACAAATATCCACCATGGTAGTAGGAAAATAACAACTTTATGCATGAGTTCACTTCTTAATGCCTATCGAAGTGAGGAATCTTCATGACATTGAGCAGTGTGGACTGCGTGAGGTTCATGGTCCATGATTGGGGGATGATATTAGAGTTCTTTCCCTTGGTTCTTGTCAAATACTTGTGCAGGGAGAGCATATTGTATACCTTCCTGTCGACGAGGTTGAAGTCGCTAAACTTCAACACTATGATATTATCTTGGCCTGTGCGCACTACACGTGTCCCCTTCGGGAGATATGCAGTGACCAAAGTGTACTCAAAATATCGGGCACACTGTCTCGATTGATTGCGCCACTAAGAGGTGGTGGATAGTCAGGTAGAATGCTTGGAATCAACTTAGCATTTGTGAGATCATCCCTATGTTTAGTTCTCTTCTCATCAAATGGATGGGATGGACCAGCTCGAGAAATGGATAGAGAGGTCGACAATCCTCTCGTCGATAATGCTTGTATACTTGTAGACACTCCTCTTTCCGACATGTCTCTCTCTGTCATCAATTTGAGGAGAAATTTCGTAACTGATTCTTCAACCGTGGTGAGCTCATTGGACATACGCGATCGGGATTACAATTATCGGGGTCACGATGGTCGTATACATTGCACTAGAATAACAATAAGGGCACAATGATCACTATAGAAAAGTCACTTAGTCTGCGAGCTTCAAATTCTCAGTTAGCAAAAGTGTTCTCTGTGCATGGTGCGACGGGATAAATAGGCAACTTGGCAATGGTTCACTTGCATTGGTTATGAGATGTTGGCACATGGGCAGACCCAGGGTTCAACTCCAAGAGCGCACCAAAAATCCTTAGCTACTGGCCCTTTCGGCATCACTTGCGAAGCAGATGCAGTCTCACCTGAAGCAGCTATGAGGGGGTTGCAGTATAGAGATGTCTACAACCAGGGGAATATCAAGTGGTTCTTATTACAACAACAATATAACATGCATTTACCATTCAACTAGCTAGATCTATCCTTCACAACCATAGATCTGATCTAATACAATGATGCAGATAAAAATATAACGAGAATAGAGCTCAGAGCATCAATCATACACACACAACAACATATTTATGTGGTTCACCCTCTCTCTAGGGCTACGTCCACAGAACTGTGATTATGATATATTAAGATAAAGCTTATAGTTCTGATCTGCGCTCTTGGCTAGCAAATCCTCTCTTCTCCATCTCTCTTCCTCTCTCCTTTCCTATGCACCCAGCTGTAGGACTTGATCTTTTCACCCAACTAAAGATCTTACAATACCAGAAGGCTCTCTCTCTCCCTCAACATTTCTTTCACCCTCAATACAATATTTTTCCAATGAACAATAATTGACAACAAGGCTCAACCATAGTACCGACCTGACCTAGTTCCTCTCGACCTCTATTTATACATTACAATCCCTCACTGACAGCCTTAGGTCGAAACCTAGGTGTCAAAAACCCTAATTACCAAAACCCTATGTATCTACAACCCTAGGTCAACTTGACCCATTATTTCCGGGCTTCGCCAACTTGTCTTTCCTTCTCCATCTCACGATGCTCCAAGGAATATAATGCTGGATTTTTCCACTTCCTGAGTCATCCTCGGTCTATCTTCCTTTCTGATCTGTCATCCTCGATCTCCTCATCCAACAACTTTCTTTTCCACACTTCGCTCCATCTTCTCTGTTCTTTTACTCACTTCGACCAAGTGATAGCCACTATGTCTTCTGTGAAGCTCGCTTTTTACCTTTTCTTCCTTGTTCTTCGCTTCCTTCCATAACCCAGGGACAAAAGGCCCCCAAAACTCACCTGTGACTCATCCCGAGGCACTTGAGACATGATCCTCTTGTTTTTATTCGACTTTTGACTACGCAGTGTAGCCCTTGCTTTCTGCTTTATGCCTCCTTCCCATCCTTGTGCAGACTGTCTTTTCTGTGTCTGGTACCCAATTCAAACTACACCTAGTACCTGGATCCTTGTCTTCTTGATTCTACTAAGATCTGCGAGGTAGTTGGTTGTCATAGTACAACTTCAGACGAATCCCATTCACCAAGCCTTCCTTCAAGTCTCCTTTCAATGTCTTCAACTATGCAACTCCTCCCTCTGTAACATAGACAATCTCATATGGTCCGAGTCAATGCATTCTGAACTTCCCAGGGTGTTTGATAAACTTACTTTCATATATCAAGACTAAATTGCCTTGCTTGAATATCTTCTTCTTGATGTGTTTGTCACGATAGGCCTTTTCTCATTCCTTCTGAATTTGCTGATGGAAGCCTGCAATGAATCTGTCTTCTTCTAGTTCGACCAACTGTGATAGCCTCTCATGAATAGTGCAAGTATCATCCATGTCTATAAATGAAACAATTCTTAATCTTGGTACCAAGTACTCCATTGGGACAACAAATTCAAGACCATAAACCAACTTGAAAGGGGTCTGGATTGTTAATTTCTTGCAAGTGGTTCTATAAGCCCAAAGTACTGTTGGTACTCTTAAATCCCAGTCATCCCTGGTCACACTACAAATCTTTGTCAATGATGTCTCCAATATCTTGTTGAATGCTTCAATCGTTTCGTTTACTTGTGGATGATAAGGTGTACTCTTTTGATGGTGGACTGCAAATTCTTCAGTCAGGGATTCAACTGTCTTATTGATGAAGTGTGTACCTTGATCACTCATAAGGACCTTAGGGCATCCAAACCTTGTTTTTATGTCATCGAATATAAAACGTGCAGCTGTAGTTGCACTACAGTCCTTGATTTCTCTTGCTTCATCCCATCTAGTCAGGTATTCTATCACAGTGATAATATACCTTGCTCCTGTGCGCTTTCCTGGTGGGTTTATAGTTCCCATGAAGTCAATGGCCCATTTTTCAAATGCTTATAAGGTCATCTGTGGTGCTAATGGTATCTCATCTCTTCGAGATGGTTTTCCAACTCATTGGCATACATCACATTCTTTGGCATATTCTTTAGCATCTCTGTGTAACGTAGGCCACCAAAGGCCATCTTGCGAAACCTTCTGTGCATTTTCTTTTCCTGCATAATGTCCTCCTGCAATGACTTCATGAGATTCTTCAAGGATCATAGGGAATTCTACCTCCATCACAGATCTTCTTAGGATCTCATCAGGTCCCATTTTATATAGCTGATCAACTATCAGTGAAAAATCTGCAGCGTGCACCACTAGCTATTTCTTCTGTGGAATTGTGTATTTGGTTGGAGCTATTCATGTTGACAGAAACTGGACTATGTCTGTGAAGTGGTCATCAATATTTCTGATGGAGAGCAACTGTGCATCTGTTAGTGTGTCCTCCAGACTGGTAGGTTCTCCACCATGCTCCAACCTCGACAGGTGGTCTGGGCCCTTATTCATTCTTCCTGGCTTAACTATGATATCAAAATCATATTCTTGAAACAGGAAAAGCCATTTTCATATTCTCCCCCCCAAGACTGGCTTGTTGACTAGGTATTTCAGCGCGAAGTGATCAACAAACATTTTAAAGTGTCCTCCAAACAAGTAGTGGTGGAATTTCTGCAATGCATACACCATGGCTATTCCCTCTCTCTCTGTAGTAGTGTAATTGATTTCAGCTGTGGAGAGATTTCTACTGACAAATGCTAATGGATGATCAATGTCCCCTTCTCCAGGTTGTTCCAGTACTTCTCCTAATGCAATATAATATGCATCAACATTCACATGGAATTCCTTGCTCCAGTTGGGAAAGACTAGAATAGGCGCAGTACCATCTTTTGTTTCAGTGTGTCAAAGCTCTGCTGGCATTCGTCTGTCCAACCAAACTGATAGTCTTTCTTTAATAACCTCTCCATTGGCACAGTAATTTGAGCATATCCTTTAATAAATTTCCTGTAATAGCTAGTATTTCCTAGCGCAGTGCGCAGTTGTTTGACTGATGTAGGTGGTGGTAAATCAACTATAATTGCAATTTTGGATGGATCCACCAACAATCCTTGCTTGCATACAATATGACCTAATAATACTCCAAATGGTGAGAAGAATATGCACTTCTTCAAATTCAAAGAAATTTGACACTGCCTACATTTATCCAGCATTAGCCTTAGACATTCAATATGATTTTCCAACAAACTAAAAACAGTCAAGTCATCAAAGTATGCTTCTAAAAACTTATGCAAAAATTCTTTGAATGCTTCAACCACCACCCTGGAAAAGATGGCTGGGGAATTCTTCAGTCCAAATGGAATTACTGTATATTGGTAGGATCCCCACTCTATGGAAAATGTAGTCTTATGATGGTCCTCCTTGGTGATGCAGATCTCATGGTATCCCAAAAACCCATTTGTAAAAGAATATACTTCTTGGCCTCCCACGTTATCCAACACTTCATCTATGAAAGGTGTAGGGAAAATATCATGTATACAAGAATCATTCATCTTCATGAGATTTACGCAAATCCTGATCTCACCTGTCTTCTTATCTTGCACTACCATGGGGCTAATCCACTCCAACTATTTGACATGTTCAATAATCCTTGCTTCCGGCATTCTGTCGAGCTCAATCTTCACTTTTTCCTTATATTTTGGGTTCAATCTGTAGGGTATTTGCTTGATTGGCTTCGCATCTGGTTTCAAAGGTATTCTCATTTCTCCCATAGGTCCTTTGATTCCCTTCATATTCGTGAACTTGGTCGAGAACAAGTCCTGATACTCATGCAATAATTCTATGTTTTTGTCAATGGTAGCAATGTCCCAGTAATCTCCGACATTGGCAAGCTTTGGTGTTTTCTCTATCCCAATATTGACTTTATTTATATTTATCGGCTATCCAATGAATGGAAGTTCAACTCCTGGACCTTTCACATCTCTCTGACCTTCTGTTTATGAAATATTCACCTTCCTTGGGCCATTGTCTTCATCGACATTAATGTTGTAGCAGGTCTGCAGTTTCTGGAGGGGTGCAGTCCATTCATCCTCTTCTTGCTCCAAAGGGAGGCCAGATGCCTCCTCAAATACTTTCTGTCTCACAATCTATAGTGCTTGATCTAAAAAAGGAAATTCATTGTAAAAAAAAAAGGTGGTTATAAAATTCTGGATCATACCTTCCCATTCTGAAGTGACAAGGCACATATCTGCTTGGAGGTACCAGTTAATCGGGGTGGTATCCAGCGTATTGATGAATCTGTGTACCCATTTTTCTCTAGGAATGTCACTCCAGGCCTCTTTGTAGCTTTGTACATGATCCTTTGGGCAGATTTGACCTGTGTACTGTGCTTCACAACTTCCTACTTGTGCTGAAAACCACGTTGTCATCAGAGTTCGACATTGTGTCCAGTCTGTAATATTGCTTTTATGTGTCCCCCACCATCTTGTTGGTGTGTCTTTCATGGCCTCCTCCATTTCCATCAACCTCTGTTGTGTTGGTACACTTATCTAAAATTCTGATAAGAAGTTCTCTAAGGGGTTCAACCCATCAAATGTGGGTAGATTACTCACGATTGTGCCAATCCAGTGAACTTCTATGGTTAGCCTAGCGCATCTTCTTGTAGATACTTCGTACATATGGTTCTTCTAGTTCTCTAGTGCTTCTTTAGAGTCAGATGAGAATGTGTTTTCACTTCGCCAACTCAAATTTCCGTCAGCTGTAGGGTTGATATAATCCTGATGTCTAGCTATTAATTTGTAAATGTTTTCCATTTCAAATGTGTGGTCCTCTTCTCTGATAGGTTCTGTGTATCACGGACCTTCATCTAGTTCTAAAGGTAAAATGACCCTAAGGACATCTTTCTCAAATGTCATTCGTCTTTTCTTTAAATAAACAACAGTGGAATTGTCGAAGGCCCAATCAATTCCTAACAATGTAGGGTAAGGGAAGCTATCATCAACAATTTCAATTACCTCAAAATATGCAAAGGTTCTTACTCCATCGATGTCCATTGGGACATGCTCTAATCGTCCAAATGGGTTGATAGCTTGCTGATTAGCCATGCGAAGCCTGATAGGGGAATATATCAGCTTGGGTTTTCCCATTAGTGCCCAAATATTCTTCGTCATGAAATTGACTTCTGACCCTAAGTCAAGGACCACATAGTCTATCTCATACTCTCCTATTTGAGCATTCAAGTGTAATTATTTATTTGTCCTTTTCCTTCTTCCAATTTGGTGCACTGCTCTATTCAGTAAGGCATCTATTTTTCCTAGTTCATACTGCTTGATTAAATATTGTAATTCTTGTACAATGCCTTTATCTTGAATCAACTTAACACAAGTGTGCAAGAATTCCATGAGTTTTCTTACCTCTTTCCCTTCTGTTGGTGATGCAAATAGATCAAATGCCCGAGGCATGCCATATTCTCTGATTTATGGTTATCTCTTTGATGAAGATCCTTGATTTCCTTTGACCTCTTTTGTTGCCTCCTCAAATATCTGTCTTTATTTCTTAGCATTGAACGTTGGGGTCTTTTCTGTAGCTTTCTTGACTCCATGTTCGTTTTCAGTCTTTCCTTGGGATGCTCTGTCTTCTCCTGTAGCAACACCTCCTCGAGTAATAACAATGACTCTAGGGTCTATTCCACGAGGTTCAACATATATCAATTGTACTTGTGGGTTTTGTTTGGGTCCCGTCTTTCCTGAAGTTTAGCCAACAACACAGGGCATTCTTCTATGACATGCTCGAATAAGTTACAGTAACTACAGGTTGTGCAGGGATTCTGACAATCCCTTGCTAAATGTCCTAGCTACGCATAGTTGTAACATATTATTTTTCCCCAACCTCAGCCCATACCTCCTCCTCATCCTCGTCCTCTATAGCCACCACGAGGAGTGAAATTTCCTCTCCCTAGAGAGATGTACTGCGGAGTGTTTCCCTCTTGTTGTACTTCACCTTGAATCTTCTATATGTCTTCCGACCTTTCATGCATGAGATCATAAGCTCTACAATCCTGATCATCATGCCCCACTAATTTACAAAATGTACAATACAAGTTTGTGTGTGTCTGGACATACTTCTGCATATAGTATCAGTCACCTGGGCGATGCCTATTTCTTCATACATTGCACCAGGGTAGGTTAACTTTCTTTAAGGGGCTCGAAGCCCTTGATGCCAAGTACTCATGAAATAAGGGACAATGTTCCTAATCATGGCCTTCAGATCTGCATCTTATACACTAGATATCTTCCCTTTTGTCTTTTCCCTTATCTTTCTTCATATCCTCGACCTGTAAAGACAAACTAGTTAGCTGGCTCGTGATCTGGCTAATGCCTGAGCTAGATTCTCCCATTGGTGTTGATTCAAGCTTCATGGAGATCTCCAAAGCTTCTGCCTGAGATGCAATATTCTACTACATCAAAGGGATTCTTATGTGTGGTAACAACGCAACAATGGACCACTCTTTGTTCTGTTCATCGGGGATCTGGAAAGTTAATCATCCTGTCAGGGTCTTGAATCTCTAGTCGAACTCCCAAACAGGTTCTGCTACCTTTTTTTTAATCTATTTTAGTTCCGTAATACATTGTGACTCCGAATTAGGTTTCTTAAAATCTGCAATCAATGCATTATTGATCTCATTCAGGGGCTTAGGCTGTGGCAATCCTTGGACAAGTTTCATGTACCAACTCAGTGTGTGATCCCTTAGTGTAGTGCTGAACTGGGTTCGCTTGATGGCTTCACCGGTGATACTTTTAATATTCCATACGGCCTCACACAAAAACTAATGCTGATCTGGATATTTAGATCCATCTCCTCTAAATATAGGTGTTACCCATAATTTTGGTCGTCATGATGATATATTGATGATGGTGTACTCAGGCTCTTCATTAGAACTTTCTCCTGAGAAAAGTTACCTTCATCTCTTTCCAGAAATCATAGTTTTGAGGAAGGTTCGCAGGCTGCTAATACATTTGCCTGTGAGAATGTATGGTTCTCGCAGGATGCCTTAAGCCAGGGTGCGAGAAGTTCGCACTGTGTCTAACTACTAGGGTGAAAACACTTTCTAAAGAAGGGAAAAAGATGAATTCTCGAATCTTCTAGAAGGGAATCTTCTAGAAGGATGAGATGGCATTCAAATGGTTATCTAAGTACTGGCTTTCCTAATATTTTGGGATCATTCCTATCCAAGTAACTAATTCATTCTCTCCTATAAAATAAGGGGATTCTCATGGAAAAGGTTAGAATCAAACTAGCAAGAGATTTATTGGAGAATTAGTGAAAGACTGTGTGAAGGACTGATGCTACAGCAGCCAAGAATTCCAGCAAGGTTATCAAAAGTGGTTGATCTTCTTCATGCAAGTGAGAAAGTGTGTGTGTCAGAGCCAAGGGCCATCGAAAGGAGGTTTTCAACATCAAGGCTCAGGTTGTAATCTTTTCTTTCTATCAATATAATACAGTAATATGTCCCTTTCCCATAAATCTGATGTCACTTTATTGTATAACTCCTTGATCATATACTTAGATTGATTATTGAATATGTTGAGTTTTCTTCACTTCGATTGGTTTGTATTGTTGTGGTCTTGACTGTACGAGAGCATTGGAGTGAAGCTGGAACAACAAAGACCAAAGGAAGCGATCACAAGGTATGTTCATGATTCTTGCCTCCTAGTTCATTCAATAGTCGAAATCTAGGGAAAGAGTATTATTTTGTCTTGCTTTGTTCTAGATCCAGGTGGATCTAGGGAGATCGGTTTGTGTCCACACTTACGGATTTATCCAATAACAAAATTGGGCTCTCATGCCCGGGATGCGAAAGTATTTTAAGAGCCCACAATCTCTCAATGCAGCTATAGTGGGAGGATGATTCTCAGCATTTGCATTATCTTCCTCATGTTCTCGTTCACGCCACTCGAGCACCATGTTTATGGCTATTTATCTGCACAAGGAACATAAAAGGAGGATTAATGATTTTTTTCATGATCTAAAACTTTTTCATTGGCTAAATATTTTAAAAAAAATTGGGTCCTACGCTGCTCGCAGGTGACTCATTTACACAGTGCGAACACCTCACAGGTGGCTCAAGGATCACCTGCGAGAACACATTGTTCTCGTAGGTCCCGTATGGGCTGCCTGCGAGAATGCCAATGCGCAAGTAGAGTTCAAAAAACAACTTGAAACCAAAAAATTAACCAATAAAATTCAAAATTTAAACCATGAAGATGTCAAGAATGAATGGCTTACCTCAATGCTGCAGACGACTCGTCGAATGATCTCTTATAGCTCTCGCAAATCAACGCCAAATTCGGAGGGTAAAAAGGGGGTTTTGGAACTCAATAGTGGAAATATGAAATGGTATGGTAAAAATGTTTATTTACTTATTTAAATTACCTTTTACTATGTCATTTTTGGGTTTTTATGCTTATCTATTGTTTAAACCTAATCCTTAATATCAAGATGAGTGTAATGACTTGCAGGTGTGATGACGTTGATAACTAAACTAGGGTATGGACATATTTTTCTTGGTTATGACGTGTTTTTGATCGTTTTTAGGGTTTTTACATAAAACCTCGAGCGTCATTTTTGTCTGTTCTTACGCTCGTAAATATATGAGAACGTGATCAAGCATAGTTTTATCGCTTTTTCAGGCTCATAAAGTTATACGAAAAAGGAACCCCCCTGGAGTCCTCTTTAAGCTCTTTTCAGACTCTCTAAATATGAAAAGCTCGCCGAGAGACCTTGCTATTTTCACGCTCGCTAAAATATTTGAAATATGCGTCTGGTGAGCGATAATTTCTCTCTTTTTCGGTCTCATCCAGACTATGTTACAAAAAAGGAACTGAGAGAGTTCTCTTTTAAGTGTTTTTCCAAACTCTATAATCTTGAAAAACCTTCGAGTTTACTATCTCTGGACTCGTTAAAAAAACATTGACAGACCCTTGATGGGACCAAACCACTCCTTCTTAGGGTTCGTTAAAAATACTCCGAGGGACTCGTCCGAAGGATGAGCTTATATCAACAAGCATATGTGATCCTCTTCAAGCTTGCGTAAAAATAAAGAGGTACTTGCCAGCAATGGTGGGGGAAAATTTGGGAAAGGGATATGTTTCATCTTCGTATTGATTGGCAGTAAGTGTCACTCTTGAACATGACACCCCCTATTCATCATTTGAAGCCGGTTTGGGAAATTCATTTGTCTCTATTTCGATTGATTACAAGGTCATTCCATGTGTCTTCTTTGAGTCAATGCTGCCAAATCATTGGTCGTGTCATTCATATGTTCAAGAGAAGTCCATCAGAAACCTATATTGAGTCGGTCATCTGCAGTTATCCATTCTCTCCGTGTTAGCCTTCCCTGTGTCTAGTCCAATTGCAACATGCTCTGTTTCACTTTCAAACTCAATTACTTATTTCGTGTCATTGATGGGGGATACATCAAGGCCCTCCTGTGACGATTTTTGTTCCGTCGACTTCAGCTCATTATCCGGAATCGAGACTTATAAATTATTTAGTACCTTGGAGCTTGCATGCCTCAATGGCAGGTTTCCTCGCTTTTGACAGTGGGTTTATATCATTGGCCCTTGATCGGAAGATTCCATTGGATGTTCAACATCAACTCATTTATTCACAGTCGATGGATTGTACTATCGTACCTTGGGAGTCATTGACATCAATGGTGATTTCCCTCGCACTTGTTAACGGTTTCATCAATGACCGGTAATCAAGTGGTTTCTACCATGTTCGAATTCAACACATGTAATCACATGGTTAGATTCGTATTTTGGGCGACGAGATTGAAGACCCTGTATATTATCTTTGTGATCCAGGTTTCGATGGAGTATGTATAATTTGCGACACATAGATCCACTGTGTATGTTTCGTGGCTATGTCATCTTGATTTGAAATTCTCGCATAGATCCACAGTGTATTCAAGTGGCTATGCTATATTTTGACGGCATGGATCCACAATGTATGATTGGTGGCCATGACCCATGTCTGTAGTGTCATCAGTCAGTGATCTGAGTATGGGAATGCCTACCTCAGAATTGATACACATGATTTTCTGTTGATTCTTGGTTGTTCGCAGGTTTCCGATTAGATGTTCTCCTGGTTCTCGACACACACATGCAACTTACAAAGTCTATCGGCTGTCACTAGTTCCAACCTCATACTGTTACCCATAATTTTGGTCGTCATGATGATATATTGATGATGGTGTACTCAGGTTCTTCATTAGAACTTTCTCCTGAGAAAAGTTACCTTCATCTCTTTCCAGAAATCACAGTTTTGAGGAAGGTTCACAGGCTGCTAATACATTTTCCTGTGAGAATGTATGGTTCTCGCAGGCTGCCTTAAGCCAGGGTGCGAGAAATTCACATTGTGTCTAACTACTAGGGTGCGAACACTTTCTAAAGAAGGGAAGAAGATGAATTCTCGAAGCTTCTAGAAGGGAATCTTCTAGAAGGATGAGATGGCATTCGAATGGTTATCTAAGTACTGGCTTTCCTGATATTTTGGGATCATTCATATCCAAGTAACTAATTCATTCTCTCCTATAAAATAAGGGGATTCTCATGGAAAAGGTTAGAATCAAACTAGCAAGAGATTTATTGGAGAATTAGTGAAAGACTGTGTGAAGGAATGATGCTACAACAGCCAAGAACTCCAACAAGGTTATCAAAAGTGGTTGATCTTATTCATGCAAGTGAGCAAGTGTGTGTGTCATATCCAAGGGCCATAGAAAGGAGGTTTGCAACATCAAGGCTCAGGTTGTAATCTTTTCTTTCTATCAATATAATACAGTAATATGTCCCTTTCCCATAAAGATGATGTCACTTTATTGTATAACTCCTTGATCATATACTTAGATTGATTATTGAATATGTTGAGTTGTCTTCACTTCGATTGGTTTGTATTGTTGTGGTCTTGACTGTACAAGAGCATTGGAGTGAAGCTGGAACAACAAAGACCAAAGGAAGCGATCACAAGGTATGTTCATGATTCTTGCCTCCTAGTTCATTCAATAGTTGAAATCTAGGGAAAGAGTATTATTTTGTCTTGCTTTTTTCTAGATCCAGGTGGATCTAGGGAGATCGGTTTGTGTCCGCACTTATGGATTTATCCAATAACAATAGGGAGTCTCATCTCATCTGCCATAAAGTTGACTAGAGTTCTTGTCTGAGTATATGTTGGGCTACTGGTAACAATACTCTAAAGACTCTAGTGGTTCTGACTATTCTGACTGCTATGTATTGTTGGGACAATAGGAGGATTAACGTTACTTACTTCAGTAGTTTGTGTAGTTCTTGAGGTTTCTAGCTCGCTTTGGTGTAGTTCTTCAACTCCCCCATCTTCTGTTCTGGTGGGCTCTAGATACTCTTTGTCGGTTAGATCTACCTCTTCTCCACTATAGAAACCTTCTTCTCCATATTTTTTCTTAAACAAATTCTCAAGGTGAGCTCCTCAGAATACTTTCCCACTACGTGTATGCCCTGCTTCTATGTCGCTGTCACTGTCACTGTCCGAGACTTGAACATTATCCTTTTCAGGTCTAATCAATCTACTATATCTTCAAGATGTGGTTTTCATGCAAGAGCATCTTGATTCTTAGCTTCAGGAAGTGCAAAAATTTTCCTCTGGGTCCCTTGAAAAAGTATCTCTTGGTTTGACTATACGATTCTGTTCTGTCAACAACAAAATCAGTTATATACCCTCCAATGGTACTATCAAACCAGTGATCTACTGCTCTAGATACAACATTGTCAACTCTCTTGACCTTATGGATCAATGATGGTGTCCAAACCATAGGGGGTTCTAGTTTTGATTTCAAACTATGTGTCAGCTAACCTAGCCAACGACTCATATAGCTCCCGATGGATTCCTCGAAAGAAGATCTCATGAATTTTGGTGAAGATGTATCTTTGTAACCAATCTTTAGTGCTTATTTTAGGGTTCTTGTTCTAGGCTTCAACGAAGTCCTTATCTTGATCCTCTACCCACTTCTGAATCTCTATCTTCGATGGGAACCACCTTGACATTCCCTTAAAAAAATTCAAGTCCCGACAATGGAACCATTTGTTGGCACATGGGAAAACCCAAGGTTTAGCTCCAGGAGCATACCAAAAATCCCTAGCTACTGGCCCTTTTGGCAACACCTGCAAAGCAGATGCAGTCTCACCCGAAGCAACTATGAGGGGGTTGCAGGACAAATATGTCTACAACCAGGGGAATATCAAGTGGTTTTTATTACAACAACAACATAACATGCATTTACCATTCAACTAGCTAGATCTATCCTTCACAACCATAGATCTGATCTAATACAATGATGCAGATAACAATATAATGACAACAGAGCTCAACACATCAATCACACACACACAACAACATATGTACGTGGTTCACCCTCTCTCTAGGGAAACGTCCACAGAACTGTGCTTATAATATATTAAGATAAAGATTACAGTTCTGATCTACGCCCTTGGCCAGCATATCCTCTCTTCTTTGTCTCTCTTCCTCTCTCCCTTCTTGCACACCTAGCTACATGACTTGATCTTCGCACCTAGCTGAAGATCTTACAATACCAAAAGGCTCTCTCTCTCCCTCAGCGTTTCTCTCACCCTCAATACAATATTCTCCCAATGAAAAATAATTGACAACAAGGCTCAACCATAGTACCGACCCGACCTAGGTCCTCTCGACCTCTATTTATACATTACAATCCCTCACCAACAGCCTTAGGTCGAAACCTAGGTGTCAAAAGACCTAATTACCAAAACCCTAGGTGCCTACAACCCTAGGTCAACTTGACCCATTCTTTCCAGACTTCTCCAACCTGTCTTTTCTTCTCCATCTCCCAGTGCTCCAAGGCATCTAATGCTGGCTTTTTCCACTTCCTGACTCATCCTCGGTCCATATTCCTTGCTGATATGTCATCCTCAATCTCCTCATACAACAACTTTCTTTTTCTCACTTCTCTCTATCTTCTCTGTTCTTTTTCTCACTTCGATTCAGTGACAACCATTGTGTCTCCCATGAATCTTGATTTTTACCTTTTCTTCCTCATTCTTCACTTCCTTCCATAACCCAAGGCTTACATGAGCCTCAATTAACTCTTATTCTATCCGTTATGGCATGGTCTAACGGTCTAGTGTCGAGCTATAAATTATTTCCAATCTGTTTGGAGCGACCGTCGAATGGATATATCGACCACAATGACTATATTGCTTTGTCATGGAGAAGTACCTTATGTCGTTGTTCTGATATCCCGACGAAGCCCCAATTCCACATATTTTCTTTCTGCAAAGCTCCCTCTGGAACCTTTTGTGAATTAGCTCTCTTCTTACTTTGCTTCCTATCCTTCTTTCGAGTGAGCTTCGTCTCGGTAGTTCGTTTTCCATTATGATTCTTATCTTCTTTTAACATAGTCATTGCGCGCTGTTGAGATTGTTTCCTAGGATTTAGGGGTAATACCTTTTCTTTGTCTGGGATAGGTACTTGAGTCTTCTGGGAGTCCTATGATGTTCCTACAGCTTCGACATCAGGGTATCTAGTGTCAAATATCTTTGATATGTTCTCCTATTCTTCCATCAATTGTGCGATCCTTCTAGTCATGAAATATTTTAATTCTTGTTTCTTCTGCTCCAAGGATTCTTCATCTTCCTTTAATCTAGATTGAGCTCTGTCAATCCAAGGTTTTCCTATTAACATGGTAAATGAGACATTGTCTTCAACAAACTTAATAATCTCAAAATATTCCTATGTCGAAGTTCCATTAACGTTCATAGGTATCTGAGCGAGCTTCCCACATATGTTTACCATCTTTCCTATGAATAGTCCTATTCCTCCTAATGAAGGGATAGTAGAAGACCTCCCTATAGATTCCAAAGTTATTTCTTTCATGATATTCACCTGAGTTTCTTCATCTAGAACACAATCAATGTCGAGGTCTCCTATTCTTGCTTCAATGCATTCTTTTTCTTTAAAGATCTCTGATAACCTGACATGTTGGTGATCATTCAAGGTTTCATTTATTTGCAACAATACTTTCTCTGATTCTTTTTGGGGTTCTGCTATAGCCTTAGTTTCTGGATCTACCTTAGGGTTCTCTTGGTTCAAAGTCATTCTTTCAAGCTTAGTGATCATTCTAGGGCAACTCAACACTTCATGGTCCATAGCCTTACAACAAAGACAACTAGGTCTTCTTCCAGGGCATTCCTTAGCAAGATGTCCTGGTCTTCTGCAACTATAACATAGGGTCAATCCTCTCTTTCTTTTAAATGATCCCCAACCTCTCTTGTACTACGCACTAGGATCATGGTAGCTAACCTACAACAATTTGTTTCTAGGATCCTACATCCATTTTTTAGTCCAAACATTCTTTCTATGCATAGGTATAATATATCTTTCACTATCCTTGTCAAATCTACTCGTATCAAACCTTCTTTCATCTATTAATTCCCTAGCTTTCAAACTAGGATAGAATCTATTAAACATACCTAGTTCCATACTCTAGAAACAAAAAATTTCCACTTATCTTACTTCTATAGAGTACAAAGCTTTCATATCTAAAATTTTTAACTATTTTTACCTTTATCAGAGCACAGATGATACGTAGGATCTTTTAATGACTTATGGTTGAGTTTAATTTTGCATGCGTTAATTAACCATTTGAGAAAACTTAGTGAAGAATGAGGAAAGAAGAGGAATTATGAAAACCATATATACATTTGCAGATCTGAAATGCAATAAAAGACAACAAACCATAACACACAGATTGATAACGGAGTTCGGCACAACTTTTTCTACGTCTCCGGGCCTTTTCTCTGTGGGGGAGGCTTCTTTATTTCTGCTTAAAAGCTCAAAAGTACATCGCTGCAATGCCAAATGGCTACAAGACTGATTTGGTCATGTTCTTCCAGATCTCTAGAACCATGCAAAGAAAATGACACACAAAACGGATGTCCGGAGCTCCCAGAAATGGTCCGACAACATCTCCTCCTCAAAAGCTTCTCTGCCTCAAAATGGCTTTGGCTTGGCTTCTCTTCAGCATAATTCTGCTCTGAATGCCCTCCAATGCTGTCCCCTGGCCTCAAACAGGCCTTGGTTATATAGCTGGGAAGTTGGTTTCTCATCTCCAACTTCCTCCAAGAAGTTAGGCTCCAAAACTACCCAATAACTCCCAAAAACCATTAAAAAAACTTAATTACAATTAAAAAAATCAAAAAGTAGTTAAAAAACCCACTTTTAAACTATAATATAGTTGAAATTGGGCATAATATCCCTTCTTCCCAGCGTGTTCTCCCTTGACAGGGTCATATGGGTTCATATGGCCCAAAGGGCTAAGCGCTGGCCCCTCTCCATATAATACTTTGCAATATATGTTATAATGTGGGTTTTACAACATAAGAAATAATTTGGTGTATTGGCAAAGACCATTTCTTAAGGTGTTGGGTTTGGTGGTGGTCATGGGTTCAAATCCCATGGACCCCAAAACAATTTTTTTAACATGCCACTTCAACTGATGACTGGGTGCCACGTGGCTTCCCATGACTGGGCCACGTGGCATCTCCCCATTTGCCAGATTAATGCCACTTGTCAGTTATTGACTGGTCCAGTTGCCTGCCACATGTCTGCCTTGTCAGCGAACCTACCCAATCACCATCATCCAGAGAGTGCCACATCATCTCCTGCACAGTCAGCATGCTGATGTCATCAACGTTGACTTTTTGACCAGTTGACCTTTGACGTTTTACCTGTTTGGGATTCCGATCAGAACGCGATAACTTTCGCATACGGAGCCCATTTGACAAAGTAAATATACCGCCGAAATCAGGAATATGAGATAGATGCAATGGTGTTGGTTTCGTTGGATTCTGAGCACTTTCATTTTTGAGCATTTTTCAAGCCCTGTCAGGCTTCTGGATCCGATTTCGGATCAACAGAGCTTGCATATCTTACCTCTTTTAATCAGAAATTCTCACTTTTACCTTTCTTAGGGCACATAGCTTTCAGATCTTACTTATTTTCTTCAGATCCAATCTCCTTTCTTCTTATCAGGCTTCTTTCTTTAGCACACGGCTATATGAATTGAGTAGAGAACTGGGCACTAGGGCACAAATCTACACATAGATCTTCCACAACTTTAAGATGAATCTTTGCACATAGATTCTTCTTTCTCAGTTCCCAACAATCATAGTTTTAGGTCCCAAAAACAGAACCATTTGTTGGCACAGGGGTAGACTGAGGGTTCAATGCTACAACAATGCACCAACAAAACCCTAACTACCGACACTTTTGGAAACAACTGCAAAGAAGATGAAGTGTCACCCAAGGTAGAGGAAGGGGTGGTTGTAGGACTCAAGTGTCTGCAACCTTAGCTGGGACACAGATCTGTGATTGTACTACTTAATAAATCACTTAGAACCGTCAATTCCTCAATATACAGTCAATAACCACTTCGCTTATAAGACAAAACTTCATAGCATTACCACTAATCTAATGTATTTAAGAACTTATCATAAGTAAATAGGTAATATATAGTAGATCAAGTACTGAACATATTCATGTATATCAGATCTATCATTCTACCTATCATTAGCACTAAGCATAAGTGGGTCTATCTAATCATCTCAAGCACTTATCAAAAGAAGACATAAACACATTAAAACAAGCATGAAGCAAGAAAACACAATGTTTACGTGCTTCACCCCTCTCTTGGGGCTACGTCCACCAAATATTCTTCTTTATTGTCCTCAATCAATCGATTACAAGCACATAACCTCAAAAACCCTTTCTCTGCATGGGACAGAAAATCTGCGCAGCTCGCTAGATCCTTCTTCCTTGCGTTACAACACTACACCTCCTATCATATCACACAAGGACTTGCACTCGGTTGTGCAAGTCTTACATAGAATGCACAAATTCTTGATAACACAGATCCAACTCTTGGCACTTACCCTACATCACATAGATATATCATTCACTCCCCTCTCTATATGGCCTAGACATCTATATATACATACAAAATAGGCCTAAACATGGGTAAACCCATGGGACGACATCCCATTCCCGTTACATATTCCCAAAAACCCAAAAAGGGGTCCAAAAGGGGGCCGAGATCCGGGATCTTCACTTCATCTTGCGACCCTCCTTCGACAGGCTTTCGAAGTTCCAAAATAGGTCAACATGACCAAGAAATTCCCAAAACTTGGTCAAGGGCCAACACTAAATGAAATATGCATCCACTGATCAGATCATGGACACATAAATCAAGGGCACTCTCTAGCAGAGGATCCAACTGTATCAGGTTATTAAAGTAAGGAAACTCCTGCACTAAGGAAAGTGTCTCACCTGGGGCCAACTTCAACATAAATTTCCTCATCTGATGGGGGAGGGTTGATCCAAGTGGATATCGGTGGCCACCCACCTATTCCAACTGAATCATCTTGGCATTTTTTTATTTTGGCAGTTATTTTCCTAGTTTTTGGGTCCTGAACTTCCGGGGCCATTTTGAGGCCCTAAAAAACATTTTTAGGGTGCTCCACAATCAAATTAAAATTAGAATCAGAGTTTGAGGGAAAAAATTGTATTCCTCGGATAGACCTTTCGAATGAGCTATTTGTTATAAAGTATAGGATGTGCTCGTTTAACCATAGACAATATAGCAACATTGTCACCAAACCATAGTCTGAAGCCACCCTGAGCACCTTAACCTTGACAGAGAATAATTTCAGAAGAAAACCCTAGGATAGATAGCCAAACAAAGGTGACACACCTTTATCCAAGGATAGCGCACCAAAAAAGAGTAACAAGAGCTGATCAGTGAGTCCAAACCATAACCAAGAGAGAGTCCAAACCATAACCAAGAGAGATTCCAAGTCAACACCAAAATCTTCTAGTTGTAGCAGCTGCAACAATAGCTCTCCTCAAAACTTGTGCACAAACTGACCAACTGCAGTGCGCACAAGTGTTTCTTCTGCAATTCTGAGAATACTGGCCAGAATGAAGATCGACCTCCTGTATTTATACTATTTCTGGCAGACTGCCTAGGACGACTTCTCATTCTGGGTACTAATTCTTTAGTATATAATATTTCCTTTAGTCGACTTCTTCTCTTGGAGGCTAATAACCTAATACAATTCATTCTCTTGAGCTGACTTGTCTTCTAGGGATATTAACCAATTAATTAGGGTTTCTCTTTGCTTCCCAGAATATTCTATTCTCGTCAGGTTTACATGTGGAGGTAAATACCTCACGCAACTACCATAATATCAACACTGCCTTCTAGCTAGGGAGGTATTGAAAGTAATGGTATTAAGCAAAAACATACCATTCACATGGTAGCATAAACATAGTTGTATAGACTATCTCATGATTAGATCATGAGCACCATCATCACTATCAATGTCATCAACAACATCATCTCTCGAAACCATATTCCATCTGAGTAATCAGACATGATGTTGGATAAGTCACTCACTCCATAGAGTGACACAAGAACCATTATTCTAATCTGGACATATGTCCTAGAATAATAAATGTCCTGGACCATTTTCTGTCTGTGGAATCTCTATCCATTGATCATCCATCTAGTTGATAATCATTCCAACACTACTGATAGTTTTCAGGGCAATTAGAACAATGCCATTCAATAAAACAGAACTGTGTCTATCCATAGTAGTACACAACTAAAATTCAATGGTACACTGTGTAAATTCTAACCTTGTACAATATCTACTGCAAACAGATATTCAGTAAAGGAACATAAAAGATACAATGGAAAATACAAACATTACACAAAGATTTTTTCCTTGGAAACACAAACGGGGAAACCAACATATTCTATATTATTCATCATGTTACATTGTTTACAATAAAAAATACATATAGGAGCCAGCGACATCCAAAACCCTAACACAATGACTCGGATTATTACAAAACCCTAATTCCTTAACTGGAAATAGAAAACCATCAGCAAAGAAACCATGTGCCGAAAAACCAACTAAATATAATGCGGTCCCGAGGCAGAAAAAATGCGGTCCTGATGCAATTTTTTTTCTGGGGGCGCTACCCCTGCACCCCTCGAGGGGGGGCATAGAGGCCCCCCCTCTAACCCCCCTGTGCACCTGGTGCATAAGCTCAGACACAACAACTCGTGCAAAGAATATAACACATACCCAACATTCTCCCACTTGTTGTTTTCTTTGCATACAAGGGGTTACAGGGTTACATAGTCAACAATCCAGGGAAAAAATGCCCATGGATCCTCTACAACAAGATAAATTCTTATTGCTCACATATTGTTTTAATGAGTTTGCAACATTATTCAAAGTGTCCACCTTCATCAGTGATACTTTCTTTTCTTCAATCATGTCTCTCACAAAGTTATATTAAACATCAATGTGCTTTGTCTTTGAATGATAAGCAGGGTTCTTCTCAACAAAAAATGCACTCTGACTGTCACACTCTATCCTTAAATCTTTTTGTACCAACCCAATACCTGAACACATTATTTGTAACCATACTTATTACTTACTTGCATGAGTGGCTGCCATGTATGCAACTTCTGTAGTTGAAAGTGCCACTACAGCTTGTCTTTTGCTCATCCAACTTATTTCTCCTCCAAACAAGTTAAACACATACCCTCTTATAGATCTCGTACGATCCAAATATCCAACCTAGTCTACATCCACAAGTCCATGTATATCGACCACTCTGTCCAATCCCAGTCTTCCTTCGTAGCACAATCCATAGCTAGAAGTGCCACACAAATACCTGAAAACCCTTTTTACTGTTGTCCAACTCTCCTTCCCTGGTTTTAAAAAATACTTGCTCAAAACTCCCACTGCATGTGCAATGTCTGGTCTTGTACAGACCATTGCATACATAAAACTACCAAATGCATTTGCATATGGAACATGAGACATGTCCTACTCTTCTTCATGTGTCTTGGGACACTGATCCACAAATAACTTTACACCAACATGAATAGGAACGTTGACCAGTTTACATTTCTACATATTAAACATATTCAATATTATCTCGACATATTTTCTCTGATTTAACTAGAGTTTCCTCCTTTTTTGATCTCTTTTAATTTCCATGCCCAAAATGAAATTTGAACCACCGAGATCCTTCATGTCAAATTTAGAGGACAACTGAGTTTTCACATCCTGGATAATCTCCTTGTTGTTTCCTATCAGCCACATGTCATCCACATATAAGACCAAATAAATCAAATGATCACCAATTAATTTAAAATACACATAGTGATCTTCTTTGCTTCTTGTGAAGCCAAGTCCCAGCATATAAGTATCAAATTTTTTATACCAAATTCTTGGTGATTGTTTTAAACCATACAGGGACTTTTTCAGCTTGCATACCAGCTCCTTCTTTCCCTTCACAACATAACCTTCTGGTTGCTTCATATAGATTTCTTCTTCCAGATCCCCATGTAGGAATGATGTCTTCACATCCATTTGTTGTATTTCAAAATTAAAAGAAACAACAACAGATAACATAATTATTATGGAGGTCAACTTGGCAATAGGAGAAAAAATCTTACCAAAATCAATTCCCTCAACCTGGGAATAACCCTTTGCTACTAACCGAGATTTGTATTTCTCCACTTTTCCTTTTGCGTTCAACTTCATTTTAAATACCCATTTTCTCCCAATGAGATTTCTTCCAGTTGGAAAATGCACTAGATCCCAAGCCTCATTCTTATCCAAAGATTCCATTTCTTCGTCAATGTCCCTTTTCTAGAGATTTCCATCCTCTGAATACACTTCCTCCCTGATAGTTCTAGGATCATCATCAGTAATAGACAAAGAAAAATTTGAACAAAAATCAGATGGACTATACCTTTCCGATAGCCTTCTTTCTCGATCCGATCTCCTCAATACTGGAGTATGAATATCTTCTTCTTCTGATTCATGTTCTTCTGTAGAGTCTGATTCATCATCCTTTAAATGAAACTCTATCTTCTCTGGTTCTTCCTTACTTGGCAGGGCTTCCTGTTTAACAACATCCTTCATTTCTCTAAATACCACATCTCGGCTATACACTACCTTCTTAGTTTCTGGGTTCCAAAGCTTATAACCTTTGAGACCATCTTTATATCCAATAAAGATACACTTTTCATCCTTCTTATCCAGCTTACTCCTGTTTTCCTTTGGAGCATGAACATATGCATCGCAACCAAAAACCTTGAGATGTGTGAGAGAAGGTTCCTTACCAGTCCATACCTCTTATGGAGTCTTGTTGTCCAACACTGATGAGGGTGATTTGTTGACCAGGTAACATGCAGTACCCACTGCCTTTGCCCAAAATTATTTCCCTAACCTGACACCACTGAGCATGCACCTTGATTTTTCCATCAGTGTCCTGTTCATCCTTTCTGCAACTCTATTATGTTGAGGTGTATATGGATTAGTCTTCTGCCTTGCTATACTGCACTTCTTACAAAATTCTTCAAATTCATTTCCGCAGAACTCTCCTCCATTATCTATCCTCAACACCTTAATTCTTTTATTTGTTTGATTCTCAACAAGAGCCTTAAACTCTTTAAACTTGTCAAAGACTTCAGATTTCTTCCCGAGGAAATATATCCAAGTATTCCTTGAGAAGTCATCTATAGATGAGACATAGTACACATATTTTCCCAATAATGTTACCAACACAGATCCAAACACATCACTGTGAACTAGCTGTAAAATTCCTTCTGCCCTCGTTACACCAGATGGGAATCTTACATGATTATGCTTCCCATATAGAAAATTTTCACATAAATCAAAATTGAGAGAGAATTTAGACATACCTTCAACCATACCTTTACCGTGTAGTAGTCAAAGACCCTTCTCTCTGATATGCCCCAGTCTTTGATGCCACAACATAACCTTTTCTCTAGAGACTGTAGGAGTTCTTTCTTCTTCAACTCCAATATCAGGAACATTGGAACTATTACACCCATCACTAATAGTTCTTCCTTGTAGCTTATACAGAGTTCCAAACTGAACTCTCCTCAGCAACACCATTGCTCCTCGAACCATCGTACATGTTTCCTTTTCAAATATTGTTTTTACCCCTGCATCGTCCACTTTGCTTGCATAAATCAAATTTCTGGAGAAACCTGGGATGTGAAGAACACCAAGCAGTGTTCTAATCCTTCCATCTATGAGCCTCAACTTGACCCTTCCTCTTCCTATGATTCTGGTTGTCGAATCATTACCTAAGAAAACATTACCTCCATCATACCTTTCATATTCGCAGAACCACTCCCTGTGGGAAGTCATATGAAAAAATGCACCAGTGTCAACCAACCATGCCTCATGATCTGCATGTGTGCTTGAAGAGGCTAGGTACACATCCCCTCCTTCTTCCTTGGAGGTCTTTTCTTCTGTAGAAGAAGATTCTTCAGATCCCTTCTTTTTCTCAACTTTGGATCTACACTACTTCTTATAGTGCCCTTCTTTTCCACATCTCGAACATACCCTTACAAACTTTCCGAGAGATTTAGATCTACCCTTAGACTTAGATATCCCACTTGAGAAATTAGATCTATTTCTTTCCTCGGAACATCCTCTTGCAAATAATGCGTCTGTGCTATGTCCTTCCATATTCTTCTATCTCATATCCTCTGATAAAAAGTATGAGACCACTTATTCAAACTTCAAGGAAGTTGTATTAATACCTATGGCCACAACCAGATTATCCCACAATTCTGGTAAGAACACAACAAACTGATACATTTATCTTCATCTGAAATTTTAATCTCAATAGATACTAACTGACTTACCACAATATTGAAGGCATTCAAATTCTCTGTCACCGAGTCTCCATCTCTCATCCTCAAGTTATACAACTTCTTTCTCAAGAATAGTTTATTTACCAGGGACTTAGACTGATACAAATTCCCCAACCTTTCCCATAAATCCTTGGTTGTAGCTTCCTATGACACATTCAGTAATACTGAATCGAAGAGACACAACCGGATTGTGCTCTTTTCCTTATGATCCAACTTTTTCTAGTCATTTGCAGAAGTTCCTGTAGGTGCAGTACTTGGATCTACCACGATCCACTAATCTCTATCCACCAGCAGATATTCCATCTTGAGCTTCCATAGCTCAAAAATTTTCCCATTAAAATTCTCGATCTCCATATTCGAATTGCTTTCCAGTTTTTTTCACCTGAAAAAGAAATACCACAGATCTCCCACTGTAACAAGGCTTATCACTGTCCCAAGCCAAACCCTTGACCACAAAGGCATCCCCCTGAAGCCAATACAGCTCTGATACCAAATGTAAATTCTAAGCTTGTACAATATCTATTGGAAACAGATATTCAGTAAAGGAACATAAAAGATACAATGGAAAATACAAACATTACACAGATATTTTTCCCTGGAAACCCAAACCGGGAAAGCCAACATATTCTATATTATTCATCATGTTACAATGTTTACAATACAAAATACATATAGGATCAAGGGGAATCCAAAACCCTAACCCAATGACTTGGATTAGTCCAAAACCCTAATTCCTTAACTAGAAATGAAAACCATTGAAAAAGAAACCATGTGCCGAAAAACCACCTAAATATAATGTGGTCTCAAGGCAGAAAAATGCGGTCCTGATGCAAATTTTTTTTTCCAGGAGCGCTGCCCTTGCACCCCATGAGGGGGGGCCTAGTGACCACTCGTCTAACCCTCTTGCATACCCGATGCATACACTCAGACACAACAACTTGTGCAAATAATATAATACATACCCAACATTCTCCCACTTCTTGTTTTCTTTGCATACAAGGGGTTACAGGGTTACATAGTCAACAATCCAGGGAAACAATGCCCATGGATCCTCTACAACAAGAGAACTTATCAGTGCTCACATATTTTTTTAATGAGTCTGCAACATTCTTCAAAGTGTCCACCTTCATCAGTGATACATTCTTTTCTTTAATCATGTCTCTCACAAAGTGATATTGAACATCAATGTGCTTTGTCTTTGAATGATAAGCATGGTTCTTTGCTAGAAAAATTGCACTCTCACTGTCACACTCTATCCTTACAGTTTGTTTTACCAACCCAATACCTGAACAAAATATTTGTAACCATACTTCTTCCTTACCTGCATGAGTGGCTACCATGTATTCAACTTCTGTAGTTGAAAGTGCCACTACAACCTGTCTTTTTCTCATCCAACTTATTGCTCCTCCAAATAGGTTAAAAACATACCTGCTCGTAGATCTCCTACGATCCAAATCTCCAACCCATAATGAATCCAAAAAGCCATGTATATCCACCACTCTGTCCAATCCCAGTCATCCTTCATAGCACAATCCATAGCTAGCAGTGCCATGCAAATATCTGAAAACCCTTTTTACTGCTGTCCAATTATCCTTCCCTGGTTTTGACATATACATGCTCAAAACTCCCATTGCATGTGCAATGTTTGGTCTAGTACAGACCATTGCATACATGAAACTTCCAACTGCACTTGCATATGGAACATGAGACATGTCTTACTCTTCTTCATTTGTCTTGGGACACTGATCCACATATAACTTTACACCAACATGAATAGGAACCTTGACCGGTTTACATTCCTGCATATTAAACCTCTGCAATATTTTCTCTAATTTAACCAGAGTTTCCTCCTTTTCTGATTTATTTTAATTTCCATGCCCAAAATGAAGTTTGAAGCACCAAGATCCTTCATGTCAAATTTAGAAGAAAACTGATTTTTCACATCCTAGATAATCTCCTTGTTGTTTCCTATCAACAACATGTCATCCACATATAAGACCAAATAAATCAAATGATCACCAATTAATTTAAAATACACACAATGATCTTCTTTGATTCTTGTGAAGCCAAGTCCCAGCATATAAGTATCAAATTTTTTATACCACATTCTTGGTGATTGTTTTAAACCATACAGGGACTTTTTCATCTTATATACGAGCTCCTTCTTTCCCTTCGCAACATAACCTTCTGGTTGCTTCATATAGATTTCTTCTTCCATATCCACATGTAGAAATGTTGTCTTCACATCCATTTGTTCTATTTCAAAATCAAAAGAAATAGCAACAAATAAGAAAAATATTATGGAGGTCAACTTGGAAACATGAGAAAAAATCTTACCAAAATCAATTCCCTCAACCTGGGAATACCCATTTGCTACTAACCGAGCTTTGTATTTCTCCACTTTTCCTTTTGCATTCAACTTATTTTTAAATACCCATTTGTTGCCAATGGGATTTCTTCCAGTTAGCAACTCCACTAGATACCAAGCCTCATTCTTATCCAAAGATTCCATTTCTTCATCCATGTCCCTTTTCCAGAGATTTCCATCCTTTGAATTCACTGCCTCCCTGATAGTTGTAGGATCATCATCAGTAATAGACAAAGAAAAATTTGAACAAAAATTAGATGGACTATACCTTTCCGATAGCCTTCTTTCTCAATCCGATCTCCTCAATACTGGAGTATGCAGATCTTCTTCTTCTCATTCATGTTCTTCTGTAGAGTCTGATTCATCATCCTTTAAATCAAACTCTATCTTCTCTAGTTCTTCCTTACTTGGTAGGGATTCATGTTTAACAACATCCTTCATTTCTCTAAATACCACATCTCGGCTATACACTACCGTCTTATTTTTTGGGTTCCAAAGCTTATAACCTTTGAGACCATATTTATATCCAATAAAGATACACTTTTCAGCCTTCTTGGTCAACTTACTCCTATTTTCCTTTGAAACATGAACATATGCATCACAACCAAAAACCTTGAGATGTGTGAGAGAAGGTTCCTTACCAGTCCATACCTCTTGTTGTGTCTTGTCATCCAACGCTGATGAGGGTGATTTTTTGACCAGGTAACATGCAGTGCCCACTGCCTTTGTCCAAAATTCTTTCCCTAACCTGACACCACTGAGCATGCACCTTGATTTTTTCATCAGCGTCTTGTTCATCCTTTCTGTAACTCCATTCTCTTGAGGTGTATATGGAGTAGTCTTCTGCCTTTCTATACCACACTTCTTACATAATTATTCAAATTCATTTCTGCATAACTCTTCGCCATTATCTGTCCTCAAAACCTTAATTCTTTTCTCTGTTTGATTCTCAACAAGAGCCTTAAACTCTTTAAACCTGTCAAAGACTTCAGATTTATTCCTGAGGAAATATATCCAGGTATTCCTCGAGAATTCATCTATAGATGAGACATAGTACACAGATTTTCCCAATGATGGGACCAACACAGATCCAAAAACATCACTGTGAACTAGCTATAAAATTCCTTCTGCCCTCGTTGCACCAGAGGGGAATATTACCTGATTATGCTTCCCCTTATAGATAATGTTCACATAAATCAAAATCCAGAGAGTAGTTAGACATACCTTCAACCATAACTTTACCATGTAGTAGTTCAAGACCCTTATCTACGATATGCCCTAGTCTTTGATGCCATAGCATAACCTTTTCTCCAGAGACTGTAGGAGTTATTTCTTCTTCAACTCCAATATCAGGAACAATGGAACTATTACACCCATCACTAATAGTGCTTCCTTTCATCTTATACAGAGTTCCAAACTGAACTCCCCTCAACAACACCATTGCTCCTTGAACCATCCTACAAGTTTCCTTTTCAAATATTGTTTTTACCCCTGCATCGTCCATTTTTCTTACATAAATCAAATTTCCGGGGAAACCTGGGATGTGCAGAACACCAAGCAATGTTCTAATCCTTCCATATATGAGCCTCAACTTGACCCTTCCTCTTCCTATGATTCTGATTTTCGAATCATTACCTAAGAAAACATTACCTCCATCATACCTTTCATATTCGTAGAACCACTCCTTATGGGGAGTCATATGAAAGGATGCACTAGAGTCAACCAACCATGCCTCATGATCTGCATGTGTGCTTGAAGAGGCCAAGTACACATACCCTCCTTCTTCCTTGGAGGCCTTTTCTTCTTTAGAAGAAGATTCTTCAGATCCCTTCTTTTTCTCAACTTTGGATCTACACCGCTTCTTATAGTGCCCTTCTTTTCCACATCTCCAACATACCCTTAAAAAATTTCCGAGAGATTTAGATCTACCCTTAGACTTAGATCTCCCACTTGAGAAATTAGATCTATTTCTTTCCTGGGAACATCCTCTTACAAATAATGCATATGTTCTATGTCCTTCCATATTCTTCTGTCTCATCTCCTCTGACAAAAAGGATGAGACCACTTATTCAAACTTCAAGGAAGTTGTATTATACCTATGGCCATAACCAGACTATCCCACGAGTCTGGTAAAGAATACAACAAAATGATACATTTATCTTCATCTAAAATTTTAATCTCAATATATGCTAACTAACTTACCACAATATTGAAGGCGTTCAAATGATTTTCCACCGAGTCTCCATCTCTCATCCTCAGGTTATACAACTTCTTTCTCAGGAATAGTTTATTTACTAGGGACTTAGACTGATACAACTTCCCCAAATTTTCCCATAAATCCTTGGTTGTAGCTTCCTCTGACACATTTAGTAACACTAAATCAGAAAGACACGGTCGGATTGTGCTCTTTTCCTTCTGATCCAACTTTTTCTAGTCATCTGTAGAAGTTCCTGTAGGTACAATACCTAGATCTACCACGATCCACTGATCTCTGTCCACCAATAGATATTCCATCTTGATCTTCAACAACTCAAAACGTTTCCCATTAAACTTCTCGATCTCCATCTTCGAATTGCTTTCCATTTCTTTTCACCTGAAAAAGAAATACTATAGATCTCCCATTGTAACAAGGATTATCACAGTCCCGAGCCAAGCCCTTGACCACAAAGGCGTCCCCCTAAAGCCAATAAATCTCTGATACCAAATGTAAATTATAACCTTGTACAATATCTACTGCAAATAGATATTCAGTAAAGGAATATAAAAGATACAATGGAAAATACAAACATTACACAGAGATTTTTCCCCTGGAAACCCAAACCGGGAAAGCCGACATATTCTATATTATTCATCATGTTACAATGTTTACAATACAAAATACATATAGGAGCCAGGGACATCCAAAAACCTAACCCAATGACCTAGATTAGTCCAAAACCCTAATTCCTTAACTGGAAATAGAAAACCATTGGAAAAGAAACCATGTGTCAAAAAACCACCTAAATATAATGCGGTCCCAAGGTAGAAAAAATGTGGTCCTAATGCAGAATATTTTTTCCAGGGGCACTTCCCTTGCACCCCCCGAGGGGGGGCCTAGCGACCACCCCTCTAACCCCCCTGTGTGCCCGACACATACGCTCAAACAAAACAACTCGTGCAAAGAATATAATACATACCCAACATTCTCCCACTTGTTGTTTTGTTTGCATACAAGGGGTTATAGGGTTACATATTCAACAATCCAAGGCAAAAATGCCCATGGATCCTCTACACCAAGAGAACTTATCAATGCTCACAGATTTTGTTAATGAGTCTGCAACATTCTTCAAAGTTTCCACCTTCATCAGTGATACTTTATTTTCTACAATCATGTCTCTCACAAAGTTATATTGAACGTCAATGTGCTTTGTCTTTGAATGATAAGCATGGTTATTCGTTAGAAAAATTGCACTCTGACTCTCACACTCTATCCTTACAACTTGTTGTACCAACCCAATACCTGAACACAATATTTGTAACCATACTTCTACCTTACCTGCATGAGTGGCTACCATGTATTCAACTTCTATAGTTGAAAGTGCCAATACATCCTGTCTTTTTCTCATCCAACTTACTGCTCCTCCAAATAGGTTAAACATATACTCGCTTGTAGATCTCCTACAATCCAAATATCCAACCCAGTCTGCATCCATAAATCCATGTATATCCACCACTCTGTCCAATCCTGGTCTTCCTTCGTAGCACAATCCATAGTTAGAAGTGCCACACAAATACTCGAAAACCCTTTTTACTGTTGTCCAATGCTCCTTCCCTAGTTTTGACATATACTTTCTCAAAACTCCCACTTCATGTGCAATGTCTGCTCTAGTACAAACCATTTCATACATAAAACTACCAACCACACTCGCATATGGAACATGAGACATGTCCTCCTCTTCTTCATGTGTCTTGGGACATTGATCCATGTATAACTTTACACCAACAAGAATAGGAACCTTGATCGGTTTACATTCCTGCATATTAAACCTCTGCAATATTGTCTCGACATATTTTCTTTGATTTAACCAAAGTTTCCTCCTTTTCCGATCTCTTTTAATTTCCATGCACAAAATGAAATTTGAATATCCGAGATCCTTCATGTCAAATTTAGAGGACAACTGAGTTTTCACATCCTGGATAATCTCCTTGTTGTTTCTTATCAGCAACATGTCATCCACATATAAGACCAAATAAATCAAATGATCACCAATTAATTTAAAATACACACAGTGATCTACTTTGCTTCTTGTGAATCCAAGTCCCATCATATAAGTATCAAATTTTTGATACCACATTCTTGGTGATTGTTTTAAACCATACATGGACTTTTTCATCTTGCATACTAGCTCCTTCTTTCCCTTCACATCATAACCTTCTGGTTGCTTCATATAAATTTATTCTTCCAGATCCCCATGTAGGAATGTTTTCTTCACATCCATTTGTTCTATTTCAAAATCAAATGCAACAACAACAGATAACAAATATCTTATGTAGGTTAGCTTGGCAACAAGAGAAAAAATCTCACCAAAATCAATTCCCTCAACCTGGGAATAACCCTTTGCTACTAACCGAGCTTTGTATTTCTCCACTTTTCCTTCTGAATTCAATTTCTTTTTAAATACCCATTTTTTGCCAATGGGATTTCTTCCATTTGGCAACTCCACTAGATCCCAAGCCTCATTCTTATCCAAATATGCCATTTCTTTGTCCATGGCCCTTTTCCAGAGATTTCCATCCTCTAAATCCACTGCCTCCCTGACAGTTCTATGATCATCATCAGTAATAGACAAAGCAAAATTTGAACGAAAATTAGATGGACTATAAATTTTTGTTAGCCTTCTTTCTCGGTCCGATCTCCTCAATACTGGAGTATGAGGATCTTCTTTTTTTTATTCATGTTCTTCTATAGAGTCCAATTCATCATCCTTTAAATCAAACTCTATCTTCTCTGGTTCTTCCTTACTTGGTAGGGCTTCCTGTTTAAAAACATCCTTCATTCCTCTAAATACCCCATCTCGGATATACACTACCTTCTTATTTTCTGGGTTCCAAAGCTTATAACCTTTGAGACCATCTTTATATCCAATAAAGATACACTTTTCAGCCTTCTTATCTAGCTTACTCCCATTTTCCTTTGGAACATGAACATATGCATCACAGCCAAAAACATTTAGATGTGTGAGAGAAGGTTCCTTACCAGTCCATACCACTTGTGGAGTCTTGTCATCCAACGTTGATGAGGGTGATCTGTTGACCAGGTAACATGCAATACCCATTGCCTCTGCCAATAATTCTTGCCCTAATCCGACACCACCGAGAATGCACCTTGCTTTTTCCATCAGTGTCATGTTCATCCTTTCTGCAACTCCATTTTGCTGAGGTGTATATGGAGTAGTATTCTTCCTTTCTATACCGCACTTCTTACAAAATTATTCAAATTCATTTATGCAAAACTCTCCCCCATTATCTTTCCTCAACACCTTAATTCTTTTCTCTATTTGATTCTCAACAAGATCCTTAAACTCTTTAAACCTGTCAAAGAATTTAGATTTCTTCCTGAGGAAATATATCCAATTCTTCCTCGAGAAGTCATCTATAGATGAGACATAGTACACACATTTTCCCAATGATGGGACCAACACAGATCCAAAAACATCACTGTGAACTAGCTATAAAATTCCTTCTACCCTTGTTGCACCAAAGGGGAATCTTACCCGATTCTGCTTCCGATATAGACAATGTTCAAAAAAATCAAAATCTAGAAAGAAGTTAGACATACCTTCAACCATACCTTTACGATGTAGTGGTCGAAGACCCTTCTCTCCGATATGCCCCAGTCTTTGATGCCACATCATAACCTTTTCTCCAAAGATTGTAGGAGTTCTTTCTTCTTCAATTCCAATATTAGGAACAATGGAACTATTACACCCATAACTAGTAGTGCTTCCTTCCAGCTTATATAGAGTTCCAAAGTGAACTCCCCTCAGCAACACCATTTCTCCTCGAACCACTCTGCAGGTTTCCTTTTCAAATATTGTTTTTACCCCTGCATCATCCATTTTGCTTACAAAAATCAAATTTCTGGCCAAACCTGGGATGTGCAAAACACCAGGCAGTGTTATAATCCTTCCATCTATGAGCCTCAACTTTACCCTTCCTCTTCCTATGATTCTGGTTGTTGAATCATTAACTAAGAAAACATTACCTCCATCATACCTTTCATATTCGCAAAACCACTCCTTGTGGGGAGTCATATGAAAGGATGCACCAGAGTCAACAAACCATGCCTCATGATTTGCATGTGTGCTTGAAGAGTCCAAGTACACATCCCCTCCTTCTTCCTTGGAGGTCTTTTCTTCTGTAGAAAAAGATTCTTCAGATCCCTTCTTTTTCTCAAATTTGTATCTACATTGCTTCTTATAGTGACCATCTTTTCCACATCTCCAACATACCCTTACAAACTTTCCGGGAGATTTAGAAATACCCTTAGAATTAGATCTCCCACTTGAGAAATTAGATCTATTTCTTTCCTCGGAACGTCCTCTTGAAAATAATGTGTCTGTGTTATGTCCTTCCATATTCTTTTGTCTCATCTCCTCCAACAACAAGGATGAGACCACTTATTCAAACTTCAAGGAAGTTGTATTACTACCTATGGCCAAAACCAGACTATCCCACGAGTCTGGTAAAGAACACAACAAACTGATACATTTATCTTCCTCTGAAATTTTAATCTCAACATATACTAACTGACTTACCACAATATTGAAGGATTTCAAATGCTCTACCACCAAGTCTCCATCTCTCATCCTCAAGTTATACAACTTATTTCTCAGGAATAGTTTATTTACCAGGGACTTTGACTGATACAACTTCCCCAGTGTTTCCCATAAATCCTTGGTTGTATCTTCCTTTGACACATTCAGTAATAATGAATCGTAGAGACAAAGTCGGATTTTTCTCTTTGCCTTCTAATCCAAAATTTTCCAGTCATCTGTAGAAGTTCCTATAGGTGTAGTACTTGGATCTACCATGATCCACTGATCTCTATCCACCAACATATCTTCCATCTTGAGCTTCAATAACTCAAAAAATTTCCCATTAAACTTCTCGATCTCCATCTTCGAATTGCTTGCCATTTCTTTTCACCCAAAAAAGCAATACCGCAGATTTCCCACTGTAACAAGGCTTATCACAGTCCCGAGCCAAACCCTTGACCACAAAGGCGTCCCCCTGAAGCCAATAAATATCTGATACCAAATGTAAATTCTAAACTTGTACAATATCTAATGCAAACAGATATTCAGTAAAGGAACATAAAAGATATAATGGAAAATACAAACATTACGCAGATATTTTCCCCCTAGAAACCCAAACCGGGAAAACCAACATATTCTATATTATTCATCATGTTGCAATGTTTACAATAAAAAATACATATAGGATCCAACGACATCCAAAAACCTAACCCAATGACCTGGATTAGTCCAAAACCCTAATTCCTTAACCGAAAATAGAAAACCATCGGCAAAGAAACCATGTGCCAAAAAACCACCTAAATATAATGCAGTCCCGAGGTAGAAAAAATACAGTCTTGATGCAGAATGTTTTTTCGGGGGCACTGCCCCTGAAACCCCGTGCATGGGGATCCACCCCCCTTCACCCCCGCTTGCGTGCTCGATGCATATGCTCAAACTCAACAACTCGTGCAAGGAATATAACAGATATCCAACACACTGCCACATCAAGTAGCACAGAGATACTTGATTAGTGATATATAGTCAAAATCATTGGAACACATCCACCACAGTAGTATACATCTATTGTTCGGAGACATATAGTCTCCATAACAATCATATCATCTTATATCAACCTGCACATAAAACATTATTATGATATAAACTGAATCATCTGGGTCATTCTTCCACTCACATCTGTGAGATCTGGAAGAGCATATTCCCTCAGAGAGTGAAACATCAATGATGAGCTATATGGACTATTCTTCTCAAGAAAGGAAGAATAACTGTCCTGATTTATGATCCTAGACCATTCACCTATCTGGGCCATTCCTCCGACACTAAAAAAAGTGCAACCTGGAGAGAATGAGTCTTCCCCAGGGAATGCCTACCCTTGATTGTTGAACCTAGACCATTCACCTACCTGGGCCATTCCTCCAGCACTAAACAAGTGAAACCTAGAGAGAATGAATCTTCCCTAGGGAATGACTATCCAGACCATTTCCTAAGGAAATGATTGTCCTGCACCAACCTCAAAAATGGACCATTCTTCGAAATTGCTCACAACTGTGAGCTTCGAAAGAATGACTGTCCGACGAGGAAAACTAGTCTTCTTGACCACTACTAAGAGTGACCATCAAGAAGAGATACTTTCCTAGACCATTCCCCCACATTGGCCACAAGGGGAATCGTTGTATATGGTACATCAACAATCCATCGAACCATTTTCGCTACGAAAATGACTATTCGATCTGTACCTTTTTCGAAACTGGAAAATTCTTGTCCGTTAGAAATCTCAAACCACTTTCTGAACTGGAAAGGAACTGCTCATCCTGGACCATTTTTTGAACTGAAAAATGACTGTCCATAAGTCACTAACACATCAATGCTCCCTCCCAACCTAGGATTCATATCTTCCTTTTTTAATAAGGAAGTTGTCTCCACGAGCTCCTGTTTGAGTACGCAAACTCTTTCATCTTGAACATAGGCCTTGCCAAAATATTTTCTTATCTTCTCATCTATGGAGATATATATTGGAGAACCACTTTCTCTTTTCTGGACTTCATCACGAAGAATGTAATGCTCGATCTCAATGTACTTCGGTCATTCTGGAACACTAGTTTTTTGAAGATTTCAATAGCTCTGATCATTACAATATATCATAGTTGAATTCAACTCTTTTGTTTCCTGCTAGCTCATAACATCATGGAAAGGCTCAAACCAGAACTTATCCACGTGTTACTTCTTCTGTCATCATGAGAGATTGTCATGGATTAGCAATCCATCATCCTGGACTTCTAAGTAACCATTATGATAGTTGTCAGAGAAGGTTTTCACCATGCTTCTACTGTGCATGAGAGCCTTTGCACCAAGTTGTTTGAATCCATACAAAATATTCTTCTCTCTGCATACAAAGGTCTCTTTATGGTATATCTCAAAGCCTTGAGGTTTCTCTACATACGCTCTTTGTTCAATTATTTTGGAGAATAATATTTTCATTCATCTGGTGTAAATTCCAAACCATGGATATTCCAGATGATATAATGGCTCATGTAGAGGTATGTTTGGTTTACTGGAACAAACAATCATCATAGTCTTCTCTCTTCATCTGGGAGAACCTATAGTTTTGGATCTCACAATGCTTACATTCATAAGTCTTCCATACACTGTTCTTCATCAGTTCCTCTGCTTGATTTCTTTTAGTGAGTTTAGATCAGGCTGGTAGTCTTGTGATTCTCAATACAATGACTGGTTGTTCTGGATTTTCCTTGTTTCTTGGAATCTTGATGTTCTTCCTCATGTTTTTATTTATCTCTTAGGTCCATGGAGCTTTCTATAGATTCCATGCCCTGAAGATTCCAACTTCTTTCTTTCATCATAGGATCATGGATGTGGATGGACAACCAGGGATACTTTAAGGCTTATTTTCGAAGAAGACTTCTTCTAAAGTCAAACTAAACACGTGCTTATTTTCATGGTTGTGTTTTCTTTTCTTAGTTATGTGACAAATTCCAATCAAAAATATAATTAGCATATGCATTAGATACATGATTAGAACTTCTAGGTATGTGATTATAAGTTAAAAATCAAAGTATCATTCCAAAATTCGTACCTATAGGAATCGTCGGAGTAGATTAAGGTATCACACATGATAACTATTGTTTAACTGACATACGACTAACTGGGAGTCCACGTGAACCTCTAAATACCAAATACCATGTGAAATGACATAGCGTAATAGTTTTATAATGACGCTATAGTCAACCACATTATTAGTTGATGGCTCTAGACGAACGCCACCTCAAGACACCAATTGGTGCTTGGGTGAGTAAATGACCCAAGAAGTGGAAGCCATGTTCCGCATATGATGACTGGCACCGTCCAAAAATCCTAAGTAAACTGAAGACTCAATTGACATCCTCCAACTAAGGGAAAACTTGATAAGCAAGATGACGACACAAAGGAAAATATGTATATGCACTAAAATAAACTAGTATAGAAAAGGTCATGCCCAACTTTGAGGGCTTAAGTGTAATAACTTTAAAGTTAGAGCCCATTTATGGGCTCTCCAACATATTCCCTTCATAATGTTCCAATTCACAGGCTCCTTTATTTAAGACACATTGCACGATATAAGGATTGTGCCACATGGGGTTGAACTTGCCTTCCCCCAACGATTCTTTGGCTTGGTCATAAAAGAGAACCAAGTCACCCTCAGTGTACTGTTTAGGATAGAAAAACCTATCATACTAAACCTTAACACGTCATTTATTCACTTTGATATCCATAGAGGCATCTCGATGCTTCTCATCGAGGTGCTCTAGGTGTACGAGGAGTTATTAAGGATTGAATGTGTCAAGTAGGATCTCAATTGCCAACTTGAGGGAAGAGATTTCACATTCAATAAGAAGAATCGAATCCACGCCATGTAATAACTGAAAAGGAGATAAACCTATGGAAGTATTTATCGAGGTTTGATATTCCCAAAGTGCAGGGTAAAGCATCAGATGCTAGTCGGATTTACTCTAGCTAACGGTTTTTTGAAAGATGGTCTTGAGTGATTTATTCACCGCCTCTACTCGTCCATTTTATTGGGGATAGTAAGGGGAAGAATGAACATGATTAAACCCCAGTTTTGATGCTAACTCTTTCATCATTTCATTCTGAAAGTGACTTCCATGATTAGTAAAAATATCTATTGGGATTCCGAACTGGGCTATAGTTTGGTTGAATACAAAGAATGTTGCAGTCTTACCATCAGATTTAACGGTAGGCATGGCCTCTGCCCATTTAATGAAGTAATTCATGACCAAAATGATATGTTGATGCCCCCTAACTGAATTTGGGTAATAGTCCATAAAATCTACCCCCCAGTTGGTGAAGGGGCTGATGGTGATGATTGGGTGAAGAGGGGATGGGTGTGAGTACATTTTCTGAGCGAACACCTGGCAAGGGTGACACTTTTTGACCACTTCAACAAAATCTTTAAAAATTGAAAGCTAAAAATAACCAGCTCACAATATTTTTTGGGTTGTTGCAAGCCCAGATAAATGACCACCACATGCCCCACTATGACGGTCACTAAGAACATGCTCAACTTCCTCTTGAGTTAAGAAAAAAAATTAAATATTATCTACTCCTCAACGATACAAAGTGTCACTGATGATAAGGTAGTTTTTAGCCTGATGACGTATACGTCATCGATCATCTCTAGATAAATGTTGGGATAGCTTCAACGTTTGAATATAAATTAGAATGTCTCCATACCAGGGGTCCAAATATGAGATAAGGAAGATATGTTCATCCACGAACAAATCGTCATGAAAAATGTTCTCATCTAGTCGAGGGAAGTCTGATATCAACTCGGAAAAAACTAGCGATTTCTTAGACTTCATCGAAGCGAAATTGAGATCAAACTCTTTCATAATAACAATCCACTTATTGTATTTCACCCTATGATACACCTAGTTAGGACATATTGAAATGGATTGATATCCACAACTACTGTAGTTTTGTAAAGTAATGTATAATTTCATAATCTTTGAACCACATGTACGACAACCAAGGCTATTTTCTCTACGTGAGAGTATTTAAGTTCAACACTGACTAGGTTTTTACTGAGATAGTAGACAATGTGCTCATGGAGCTCATCGTCTTCCTAAACCAGAACCATACCAATCATCCCTTCGGACACAACGATATAAATTAAATACTCTCTACTGTAGTATGAATCCTTCAACAGAGGTGTTTATACCAAATCTTTATTAAGAGCATCGAAAGATTCCTAGGCTCCCTCATCCCATATAAATAGAGTATCCTTCTTTAAAATATGCATGAAACCCTTAGTTAAATTGGCATAGTTCACTATGAACCGATGCAAGAAATTAACCTTCCCCTGTAAACCTTGAAGTTGTCGAATGTTGCACGGGGTAGGAAATCAAAGTATTTCCTCAACCTTCATAGGATCCACCATGATCCCATCATCAGACACTAACAATCCTAAAATACAGTCATATCTAATGCAAAAGATGCACTTATGAGGTTTCAACCGAATGTGATAGGAACAACATCTCTCAAATACTAATCAAAGGTGAGTGGAGTGATATACTCTCTTGCGAGAGTGAGCATCAAGATCATCTAGGTAAGCTTCGACAATATGCTTGAGATCATGAAAATCAAAGTTCATGGCATGTTCGAAGGTTGCTCCGATGTTTTTAAGAACGTAAGGCATTTTACGGTATGCAAAAGTACCCCAAGTGTAAGTTTTAAACCTGTGAAGTAAAGCAGTGCATATAGATTCTTAAGAAAAACATAATTTAACCAATGGTTCATACACAGATTACACATATATTTTATATCGAAAACCCTCAACCGAGAAAAGATTTCTTATATTCATTATATCAAATTTCACCATTCACCATACAATATATATACAATGTTTTTAGGTATTCTGTATATACCAATACCCTAATCCCTTAATCCAGGATTAATTTAGTAAACCGCTAAAAATAGCAAAATCCGCTAAAAATAGCAAAAACCACCCAAAAATATTTTCGGGGCGCTACCCCGGGCTACCTCCCATTTTTGAACACTGCGCGTAACTGGGGGGGGGGCATACTTGCCCCCCCCTGGGACCCCCCTAGGAAAGTGACCGATGCACATGACATAAAGTGCACTACAAGAGGGATCACCAGATGCAGTTGTCGAATCTGACGCACCCACACACACACATGCAAAGAATATAACACATACCCAACATTCTCCCACTTGTTTTTTTATTTGCATCCAGGGGTCCAGAGGATTATATAGTAAAAAATCTAGGGAAGCAATGCCCATTGTTACTCTACACAAGGAGAAATTTTCTGTGCTCACAGACTTTGTTAATGAATTTTCAACATTCTTCAATGTGTCAACCTTTTCCAACAACACCTTCTTTTCCTCAACCATGTCTCTCACAAAGTGATACTGAACATCAATATTCTTTGTCTTCGAATGATAAGATGGGTTCTTTGCTAGGAATATTGCACTCTGACTATCACAATCTAATCTCACTACTTGTTGTACCAACACAATCTTTGTAACCATACCGCTTCCTTGCTTGCATGAGTGGATTCCATGTATTCAAATTCTATAGTTGAGAGTGCCACTACAACCTGTCTTTTTCTCATCCAACTAATTTCTCCTCCAAATAGGTTAAACACATACCCACTTGTAGATCTTTTGTGATCCAGATCTCCAGCCCAGTCTGTATCAACAAAGCCATGCATGTCCACCACTCTGTCCAATCCTGGTCTTCCTTGGTAGCACAATCCATAACTGGTAGTACCACGAAGATACCTGAAGACCCTCTTTACTGTTGTCCAATGCTCCTTCCATGGTTTTGACATATACCTGCTCAAAAATCCCACTGCATGTACACTGTCTAGTCTAGTACAAATCGTTGCATACATCAAATTGCCAATTGCACTGGCATACAGAACATGGGACATGTCCTCTTCTTCTTCATGTGTCTTGGGACACTGGTCTGTAGATAAATTTACACCTATAGGAATAGGAACCTTGATCGATTTACTTCCATGCATATCAAACCTTTGCAATATCGTCTCAACATATTTTCTCTGATTCAACCAGAGTTTCCTGTTTGCACGATCTCTTTTAATCCCCATTTCTAGAATGAAGTTAGCAGCACCGAGATCCTTCATGTCAAATTTGGAGGATAGCTTCGATTTCACCTCCCTGATAACATCCATTTTATTTCCTACCAACAACATGTCATCCACATACAACACTACATAAATGAAGTGATTACCAACCTTCTTGGAATATACACAGTAATCATCCCTGCTTCTTACAAATCCTAGTCCAAGGATGTATGTGTCAAACTTTTGGTACCACATCCTAGGTGATTTCTTCAGACCATATAGTGACTTCTTTATCTTACAAACCAACTCTTTCTTTCCCTTCACTACAAAGCCTTCTGGCTGCTTCATGTAGATTTCTTCTTCCAGATCCCCATGTAGGAATGTTGTCTTCACATCCATCTTTTCCACTTCAAGATCAAAAGAATAAGTAATAGATAAAAGAAATCTAATAGAAGTTAACTTAGCAACATGAGAAAAAATCTCACCAAAATCAATTCCCTCTACCTAGGAATAACCTTTTTCTACTAACCGAGCTTTTCATTTCTCCACTTTACCTTGTGCATTAAACTTCTTCCTAAACAACCATTTGCTACCAACAGATTTTATTCTAGCTGGAAAATTAACTATATCCCATGCCTCATTCTTATCCAAGGCATCCATTTCTTCAATCATGGCCTTCTTCCAGAGTTTACTATCCTCTGAATTCACTGCATCCCTGCCAGTTCTGGGATCATCATCAGTAATAGATAAAGCAAAATTGGAACAAAAATCAGTTGGACTATACCTTTCTTGTTTCCTTTTATCTCTCATTGTTCTCCTCAATAATGGGGTATGAGGTTCTTCTTCTTCTTCTTCTTATTCTGCTTCCTCTTCTTCAGATGATTCAGATTTTGCATCATCCAACTCAAGTTCTGTTTTCTCAGGTTCTTCTTGCATTGGTAGGAATTCCTGTTTGGACACATCTTTTACCTCTCTGAAAACAACATCTCGACTGTAAACAATCTTCTTGGTTTTTGGGTTCCAAAGATTATAACCTTTCACACCATATTTATAACCAATAAAGATACACTTTTCAGCCTTTTTATCCAACTTACTCCTATTTTCCTTTGGAACATGTACATAAGCATCACAACCAAACACTCTAATATGTTGAAGAGAGGGTTTCTTTGCATACCATACATCATGTGGAGTTGTATCATCCAACGTTGATGAACGTGATCGATTGACCAGGTAACATGGTGTACTCACTCCCTTTGCCCATAATTCTTGTCCTAACCCAACATCGTTGAGCATGCTCATTGATTTTTCCATCAGTGTCCTGTTGATCCTTTCTGCAACTCCATTCTGCTGAGGAGTGTATGGAGTAGTCTTCTTCCTTGCTATACCTCACTTCTTACATAATTATTTGAATTCATTTCCGCATAATTCTCCACCATTATCTATTCTCAATACCTTTATTTTCTTCTCTGTCTGATTATCTACAAGAGCCTTAAACTCTTTAAATTTATCAAATACCTCAGATTTCTTTCTAAGAAAATAGATCCTTGTGTTCCTTGAAAAATCATCTATGAATGAAACATAATACACAGATTTACCTAGGGATGGAACAAGAACATGTCCAAACACATCATTGTGTATCAACTCTAAGATCCCCTTTGGTCTTGTAGCACCAGATGTGAATCTTACTCGATTCTGTTTACCATATATGCAATGTTCATAGAAATCAAAATCTAGAGTGCAATTAGACATACCTTCAACCATGCCTTTACTGTGTAGTGTTCGAAGGCCCTTTTCTCCAATATGCCCCAGTCTTTGATGCCACAACATGGTCTTGTTTTCAGGGACGATATTGGTATTGTCTTCTTTATTTGTCTACTCAAGGACAACATAATTGTTACGCCCATTAGTATAAGTTCTTCCCAACAACTTGTACATATTTCCACACCGAACTCCCCTCATCAACACCATTTCCCCTCGTACCATCTTGCAAGTGTTCTTTCCAAATACAATATCCACTCCTACATCATCCAACTTGCTTACAGATATTAGGCTCCTGACAAGTTTTGGAATGTGCAGAACCCCAAGGAGTGTTCTAATCCTTTCATATTTTAGCAACAACTTAACCCTTTCACGTCCCAATATTTTTTCTGTCGAGTCATCTCCCAGGAATACTTCACCACCATCATATTTTTCATATTCAGAGAACCACTCTCTATGAGGATTCATATGGTATGATGCACTTGAGTTGATCAACCATACATCGTGGTCTGCATGTGAACTTGTAGATTCTAGGTAAACATCACCTCCTTCTTCAGTGGAGGTTTTCGCCTCTGTGGAAGAGGTACTATCAAATCCCTTTGGTTTTTCAACCTTTTTAGACTTGCAATATTTCTTATAATGCCCTGTTTTACCACACTTCCAACATTTCCTCAAATATTTTCCTGGAGACTTAGATCTACCTATAGATTTAGATCTCCCCCCTGAAGGCTTACCAAGATTCCTGTGTTGGGTATGAAATCTTACAAATAAAGCATTTGTGCTATGAACATCCATGCTTTTCCACCTCATCTCTTCATATAACAAGGATGAAACTACATCCTCATACTTCAATGTAGATTGAGTGGTACTACCAATTGCTACAACCAGATTATCCCAAGAGTTTGGAAAATAACATAACAAAGTAATACACCTATCTTCTTCTGCAATCGTAATATTAACAAAGACAAGTTGACTTACCAAAGTATTAAAGGCATTTAGATGTTATATCATAGAATCTCCATCTTCCATCCTAAGATGATATAGCTTCTTTTGAAGAAACAACTTGTTTACCAGGGACTTTGATTGATACAAATTCCCCAACTTATCCCATAGTTACTTGGCTGTAGACTCTCCTAAGACATTCAACAACATTGAATCTTCCAGGCAGAGTCGAATAGTACTCCTTGCTCTTCTGTACAACTTCTCACAATCTTCCTTCGACATACCAGCAGGTGGTGTACTAGTAGTTTGTGTACTGGTAGGTTGTGTACCAGTAGCCTGTGTGCTAGTAGACGGTGTACTAGTAGGCTGTGTACTAGGATCCACAACGATCCATTGTTCTTTGTCTACAAGAAGGTCCTCCATCTTCAGCTTCCATAGCTCAAATTTTTTACCGTTGAACTTCTCTATCTTGATTCTAGAAGAGCTTTCCATTCCTCTTTCTACACTCAAATCACCATTGCAAAAGCTCATACTAAACCCAGGTTTATCACAGACCCAAGATAAACTTGATCTATCAAGACCGAGCCAAAACCTCAACAACAAAGGTGTCCCTCTGAAGCTAAAATTGAGCTCTGATACCACATGTAAGTTTTAAACCTGTGAAGTAAAGCAATGCATATAGATTCTTAAGAAAAACATAATTTAATCAATGGCTCATACATAGAGTACACAAAGATTTTATACCAGAAACCCTCAACTGTGAAAGCCTTTCTTATATTCATTATATCGAATTTCACCATTCACCATACAATATATATACAATGTTTTTAGGTATTCCGTAGATACCAAAATCCTAATCCCTTAATCCGAGATTAATTTAGTAAACCGCTAAAAATAGAAAAAAACACTCCCAAAAAATTTCGGGGCGCTGCCCCGGGCTACCGCCCCGGGCTACCGCCCCGGGCTACCGCCCCTTGCTGAACACTGCGCGTAACGAGGGGGGGGGGGGGTATACATGCCCCCCTGGGACCCCCCTAGGAAAGCGCCCATCGCACACGACACAAAGTGCACTACTAGAGGGATCGTCAGAAGAAGTTGTCAAATTTGACGCGCCCACAAACACACATGCAAAGAATATAACACATACCCAACACCAAGGAAAAATAAACGTCATCTTATGTTGATCCTCGGGTTTCATTTTAATTTGATTATACCCTGAAAATCCATCCATAAAAGAAAATACTTTGCTTCTTGTGCACTCATCAATAATCTGGTCAATAAAAGGAGTTGAGAATTTATCTTTAGGACAAGCCTTGTTCAGGTCTCGAAAATCCATACATACACAGATGGTTCCTTGTTTTTTATTCACTGGAATGGGGTTGGACACCCATTCAGTCAATGGAACCGGGTAGATGAAACCAACATTAAGTAGCTTCTCTACCTATTCCTTAATAACAGGGTCCTTCCTAGGATTAACAACTCTAATACATTTTAGAATAGGTCTAGCATATGGATAGATATTAATCTCATGTTCTATAATTCTGGGGTCGATCCCTGACATATCTTCATACAACCAAGATAATACATCATGAAAATCTTTGAAGACATCGATGTAGATCTAAATTTCTTTAGGCGAACAATACACACCGTTATATACATTCTCAATTTTTCCAGGAATTCGAGAGATGCCGATCGTGACGCTAGGAGAAGTATTCACCATTTTTCCTTCAACATAAATACTATGCATATCTAATGGAACCATATCATGACCAACCATCTCACTCAAGGTATATATAAATTCATCATGTTCGATCCTAACAAGATTTGGGAGGAAATAGGAGTTATGATGCATATCGTCCCAAGGCCTATCAAGAACATACATGGCCTCTAGGATGGCTTCATCCAAGGATAAAGTATCATCGAGGAAATCATGTGAACAAGAATATTGGATGGCCCATACGGGCTCTAGAACAGGATCAACCTCGTCTGGCCCCAAGGAGAAAGAATTCGGGTCACCAATAGCGTCAAAAATAGAATGATACACAACTTTTGTCGATGACAGTGGCATTTCCATCCGAGTGTGTGAATGACATTCATATGCATATTCAGGGAAGGTAGGGTCCAAAGTGTCATTGAAATATGAAGTACGGAAAGGAACAGACCTCATTGACAATGAAGACTCACTGGAAATAACATGAATGTGGTGAATTGGTGTCACAAAATCAAAGATACCCATGAGAGATGAATACATTCTGACTCTGACATCCTTAGTTTCCTGCAAAGAATTGTCAATCACAGGGACCAAAGTTCCAACTAGTGCATTAGGACTAACACATGAAAAGGACAATTGATCACTCATCACTATTTTCCCTTCGTGAGGAAAACATAAAGTTCGGAAAATGGACAACACAAATGTTGTCATGGAATAAGTCCAATTATGACATAGTAGTAAATTATAGTCGAGGGGCACATCAACCACATCGACATCAACCTACACTATCTTTCCACCTAACTAGACCGAAAAAGAGGGAAGCATTTAGTGGGGTCTAAATGAACGCCCATCAAAAATGGTCAACATAATCATAGATTGGGATAGAGTCAGAGAGATAATGGATTTCCAGTTGGTTAGGGAAATCATGCATGTCGCAACACCTTCATCAATTACAGTGCATTTGATGGTAATTTATGTGTACTCCACATGGATTTGAAAGGCCACATGGTAAGGAAAATGAGGCCTAACATCCATGACATAAAACTTAATAACCTTAGAGCCACACGAGTCTATAACTCCTAATGCAGATAAAAATGAATTCCCCTATGAAGGACACGTCTGGAGCACTTCCAAATCCAACATCACACAAGGGGTTTGACCAATATCTTTGACAATTGAATAGTTCTAGGTAGCTCTGGCATTAGGATTTTGGGCAGAGCACTTTAGTACTCCTTTCAGAATACGATGTGGAGGTTCTGACATTTTGATCTATAAAGGTGTTTCTAGAGGAGGAGGAGACTCTGGACCCACAAAATTATGTGGAGAACCTTAATCATGAGATCAAGTGGCTACATCAACCTGAGACTTGACCATATTGACACATATATGTTGGAATATTGGTTTTTGTCATTGATGTCAACCCTAGTCATGGGTTTTGGACTGCAAGATTGATGAAGGTATTTGGACATGAAGGAAAATGCACATGCAGATACAATACCCATGGATGGATAGTATACATCATTTTTTTTTCCAGTATTATGTGGCATGTCACGTGGATCATCATGGTTGAGGAGAAATGAATTTTTGAAGATGAAAAAGTGAATTGAAGAAGGACGTACATGTAGGCCCTGAAGATAATTAAAGAAAAGAATTACAAAATAAGAAAGTGTCAGGTTGGCTCTAATGTTAAAAGGAACTGACATAAATGGCATAAATAAACATCATTATACATTCATTTGATACAAGTTGAATTTCAGAGGAAATCATAAGTAAAGAAGGTCGGATTTCAAGGGAGGATGAAGTCTTTTGGTGATATGTTCTAAGGTATGTTATTTTCAGGTCATCTTACCATTTTTTCTATAACTTTTTTTCTAGAATGATTCAGATGGTGAAATCGCTACGGTATTTAGAATATATATCAAGGTACCTCTGGTAAAAATTTAAGCTCTTTATTCACTACAATTATGGAGATACACTCTGTGGAAGATAGGGTTTGTGACCAGTCCTGAAGCTAGTCAATAAACAAGTGTTCCAGGTAAAACAGTCATAACTTCTTCATACAGAATCCAAATGAAGTGGGACAGCTTCCATTGGAACTCATATGGACTTTATTTTCTTTTGTATGAGTTTCAATATCAGATGTTAAATATTGAGCGTGGGGCATGCTGTACAAGTTGGGTCTTCTGAATAAACCAGAATTGAATAAAGTCTACCATTCTTTCTATAACTTCCTTTTGGGGAGAATTCAAGGAGTGAAACTTGGAGGAGTTTCAGAGAATACATTGAGTAATATTATCTACAGGATTAGATTACTCCAAGAATTGAATAATTTCATAAATTGAAGAAGTCTCATGAAGCGTTATTAGGTTCTATGTGATGATTGGTTGATGGTGATGATTTAATATAAATTTTTATTATCTCTCATATATTCTTGGGTGGAAGGAAGGGGCAAGGATGGAGAGTTAAACTCTCTCTTGATATTGGATGATTGTATCTTCCTCTTGGAGTTTTATCCCTCCCTTTACATTTGGAAGCTGTAGCTACCTTTGGAAGTCATTACTTCCCTTGAACAATAACTATTGATTATTTCTCATATATTGTGCATGGTGTATTGTGGTGTATTGGTGTAACTCTTATACTATTGTTCATTGCTCATTGGATATAGTTGAACGGTTTAAGTATAAGTTGAAAAAGGTTTTGAAATTGTACTTGATATTGATTCACCCCCCTCTCAGTATCAACAATTGGTATCCGAGCGGGTTACCTTCAGTATAGTTTAACCACTGGAAGGAAGATCCTATGCAAAAATGGAAGATAACATTCCAAATGGGATTCCACCATTTGATGGAAGCAATTTTGAATACTGGAAAAATAGAATGGAAACTTACTTGAAGTCTCTTGGGGTAGATGTTTGGTTCTCAATTGCTTCAGGATACAATGCTTTGAAGAAGCCAAAGACTGCAGCTCAGAAGGAAGCAAAAAGGAACAACAAACTGGCAATACATACCATCTTGGATGGATTGACAGATTCATTGAAATCTAAGGTGGGATCATGTGCATCAGAGAAAGAGCTTTGGGACAAGCTACATGACCTTTATGCAAGGGAAGAAGCAGAAGAAGAAGAAGAAGTTGAAGAAGATTACAACATCTCAGATTTCAGAGAAGAAAATAGAGGTCATTTATTTTTCTTTAATTGTGAAGGAGTAGGACATGTTGAATTTGAATGTCCTCATCCAAGGATTGAAAGAGACGACAATGAAGAAGAAGAAAATAATGAATTAGAAATGATTCAACAAGAAGATGAGAATCTTAAAAAATTGAAGCATGTTGAGATTGAAAATAGCAAGCTCAAAGACATGCGTAGAAAACTAAGAAGTGAATTGGGTAGTTATGAAAATATAGTTGTAAGCTTAAAGAAACAATTAGAAGACTTTCAAAAACTAAGAGAAGAAACGATTTCCTTGAAAACTCCACTCGAAGAAGAAAGAAGAATAACAAAAGTAAAGAAGGTCCAAATGATAAAGAAAGAAGAAGATTGTGAGAAACTTGAACAAGAAGTTGTCTCATTGAGGAAGAGCTTAAGAAGCTCTCAAGTGCCAAAAGAATTAAAACATCTTGGATGCATGGGTGAAACTTCATACAAAGAAGATGCAAATACCAACAAGAAGGTTGAAGAAAGAGCTACACAGATAGTTGATGAGAAGTGGACCAGGATACTAGAAAGAATGAATGATTACAAAAGAGATGAATATCCAAGAAGAACTCCTACCTTCAGGAATGAAAGAAGATTCAATCAGTATGAAGGAAACTACAAAAGAGTAGATCATGAACCCATATGGACTACATCAAAAAGAAGGTCACTTACTCCCAGGTATCAAAATTTCTTTCTTGGTCATTATTATACTTGCAAAATTTTTGGACATAAGGCAATTAATTGCAGAATCAATGAAAGGAACAAATATGCAAGAAACATGAATGGTGTAAACAGAAGATATGGAAATAATCGTGGATTTGTCAACATAAGTTATAATACATTTTACCCGTTGATGGACAAAAATATTGTATGCTACAAATGCAATTATCTTGGTCACAAAGCACACGATTGCAGATATATGAATGAAGATGTCCCTATGCCAACCATAGTATGGAGAAGGAAAGAGATTCCAAACAATGAAGATTGTCAAATAACATTAACCATTGAAGAATGTAAAGAAGAAGATGAATGGTACATAGACAGTGGATGTTCTTCACACATGACCGGGGATCAATACAAATTCATTAGCTTGAAGAGAAAGGGTGGCAATGTTGCATTTGGAGATGACTCATCTGCTAAAATACTTGGAGAAGGTGTAGTAGAGCTTGGAAGAAAAAATCTAAAAGAAAAGAATGTTCTATTGGTTGAAGACTTGAATCATAATCTACTCAGTGTTAGTAAAATGTGTGATCAAGGATACACTCTTACGTTTGAATCCCAAAAATGTAAAATTAGAGAAAATAACTCAGGAAGATTGGTTGCAACTGCAACAAGAAGACCAAACAACATATACATCCTAGACATGAAGAAGAGAGAGAATACATAATCCATACAAAAGGATTCTAAGGAAGAAAAAGTCCCAATGAACAAAAATAAGGATGAAGTATTATTGAGTGCCACATGTTCAGGGGGAGCAGCCCCAAAGAAGAGAGTTACATTTTTCCATTAAACTCAGGGGGAGCAACCCTAACCTTTGCCATTGATTTCAAAGGGGGAGAGAAATTGGGATC
>ML786981.1:158534-202062 GCA_009831015.1 Picea engelmannii
CCCTCCCTTTACATTTGGAAGCTGTAGCTACCTTTGGAAGTCATTACTTCCCTTGAACAATAACTATTGATTATTTCTCATATATTGTGCATGGTGTATTGTGGTGTATTGGTGTAAGTCTTATACTATTGTTCATCACTCATTGGATATATTTGAATGGTTTAATTATAAGTTGAAAAAGGTTTTGAAATTGTACTTGATACTAATTCACCCCCTCTCAGTATCAACAATATATGGCCACATTCACGTGTCGAGGGGTTTTTACTCCCACTCGACTCATTTCTAGTGTTTGAGGTCCCTGAGGCCATGTGCTTATTATGTGGAAACATATTTGTCAACACAGTGGGCAGTTGTGATAAGATCCCTTAGGATTTATCAATTTTGGGGCATAAGGTGATCATATTTACAATGTTTACAAGGAAACTTCACCTTTTGTTTTTATTTCTTTCCCTCACCAACATTAATATTAGATCTATCATTGTTAGTTTCGTCCTTAGATTTGTTATTAGTTTTCCCACCCTTACAATTATTACCTCATCCTTTCCTTCTATTCCCTCCAGGTTCCTGGTTACCATTTGGGTTAGTCGAAGACTGTACAAAATGCACATCCGTCGACTAAGTGGGAGTGGAGGATGAAGCCAAAGATTGTCCTGCTACATGATGTCTTAGAGACAAATATTTCAACTGTTTCGTCACCAAATTTGTAGACTTAGCATTTGTAGAGCCTATGATTCCATTGATCCAGGTGGATATCGGTGGCCACCCACCTTTTTCGACTGGCTCGAAACTATTTTCTGGCAATTTTAGCAGTTTAATATTTTTAGCAGTTTTTCGGGTCCTGAACTTCTGGAGCCGTTTTGAGGCCCTAAACGATGTCCGTCAACTGAGAGAGTGGAATCGGTCCGGGGTTTTCTAATAACCCAAGATGTTTGGGATGAACCACCCTGACGGGTTTAGTGGCTCCGTTAGTCGATCTAAGGTCCTAAGAAAACAAACAAAAAAAAAAAACTAATCTACAATAACTAATCTAACTAAAAATAAATAAAACAAACTAATAAACTAATCTAATTAAAACTAACTATTAAACAAACTAACTAATCTAACTATTCTATATATACAATCTACTAACTAATATTATACTAACTCTAACTAATTAACTATCTAACTACTAACGGAAATATAACTTATTCACAAAATGTACAATATCTACAATTTACAGATTTGAATAAAATCTGAAAAACTCATTTATATTCTGCCCTAAGACAGAGAGATATATTTTTTATTGATTTTATACTTTTATGAACAGAAATAAAACGAAAACTAACTAAACTAAATCACTAATCTAAACTACGAATACATCTAACTAAAATACTAATAGTATGCTAACAAATTAATGAAAATAAATCACAAGCTGACCTGGAGAAATGCTCCAGATTTGTCCTGTGTATGGTGATTGTCTTAGCTGATCGGAGGGAGGAAACCCGCACTGAATTATCCAAGAGCTTCTCATAAATGATAGCTGCAGTGCTCTTCAATGTAATTACAGGACAAACAAGACATAAAAACTTACAACAATCTAATGATTTATAAATCTTCACAGTTAGATAAACCCGTATGCAAAAGACTTATACAAAATAATTCAATTGATGAAGAAGAGAAATCTGTCATTCATTAACTGAACAAAGTAATTTCTGTAGTTTTTAAGAAAGAAAATCAGATATGGATTGAGACATTAATTAATTCATATCATTCTGCAAGACTAAGATAGCTAAAGTAGTCTATAATCAATTGCTAATGACATGCATAAACTTGAAACAAAAGATCGATATTATGAAAGCGAAAGCTGTAGCAGAACATCAACTTCTGTCTCAGTTTGTATTAGAAATCCATAGCCTAGTTCTCCCACCAATGATGATGCCCTTATTAAAAAAATAATAAGTATTTAAAGGCCTTCCACAGGGTAAAACATCCCTGTGGAAGTTATCAAAGTTGTTTACAGAAAATCTTGGAAGATATCCCAAGTCTGACTAAACTAGTAACCTAACATAAAACTAAAACACCCAAATATATCTTGAACTGTCAATCATGTCCCATGTAATTCGAATTTACCTGAAACAGGTCAGAAATGGACAAGTTAGAAGGATATTTTATTAATAAAATGATAAAAGATTTAATTCTATAGACTAGCTACAAAATCTTGCGATTCTGTAGCTGGTCTAAATAAGACACAAAATCAACATTAAAATCGATTAAAAATCTTTTTAAAGAATTAAATCCAATTAACATCCAATAGCTATTTGAAAACGAATCATTGAAATTGAAATTGTTATATCATTCGAAATTAAACAGGATCAAGATCAATCAAATGATTACAGAGATACGTGTACTCTGTTTCGTTTGTTACCACAAAGTCAGGTTCACAGAATCATAATCAAATAGTTATGAAATTGTTTCACATCAATTTGAAATCGATATGACTAAGCAAATCGCAGACAATTTTTATGCTGCCTCATAGACATGAGACACAATTGAATCCAACAAGATCACTTCCAAATCAACATAACTGTATAACAAGCGATCCAGGCCATGAGCGAATTATATCATAACTGACTCGTGAATCAACTCAAATGAAATCATAAAAGGATGTAACAAAGTTCGTAAGAGATATCCGATCATTTGTTATTGCAAATTGGGGCAGACAAAATCATTCACGAAATCTTTTCTTGACTGCATTTGGAAACAACTATTACCCGAATCTCCTCATACGAATCTAACAGAATGACATAAGTCGAACTGATTTAACAAACTCGTTTGAGAATTAAAATTAACAGAACTATAATAAAATCTATTTTTGATACGAATACAATTCATAAAGTTGATCAAACTAACTGAAGATACAACAATCCAATTAGGTGAATCAAACGGCTGGGGTTTAACACAGTTGTCGTGGATCGAAACTGTTCCATGATTCAGGCGTGAATATCATTCGCATAGGCTTAAAGTGAGTATTGTTTCCATAAAAATAGAGTCGTTCTTTCTACATTGAAATCGAACAGAGATGTATTCCCGATTTAGAAAATTATATGAAATTCTAAATCATTCGACGATCAAAACATACAAACTATAACGAAATCAAATCAAAACATGATCGTATTCTAAATATGGCATGAACACTTCTTGTTCTGAGTAGATACCAAACAAATCCAATTGAAAATAAACCACGAATTTTGTTAACTCAATCAGACAAACGAACAAATCAAATCCAATCGAAAAATAATCAAATCCAATAAAAATCTATCAGTGGCTAAACTGGGAATAAGAAAATCGTATATCCAAATCGAAATTTCATTTATTTTTAGCAAAGCGCAACAATGTACAGGATGAACACCGAATGATAGACAGAGATATTTGAAAACATAATTCAAATCATTATATTAACCTTGATCATTCACACAACTAGAACAATTTCGAAATTCATACTTGTATGATCATGACAATTTGGAGTTGACCACGGCTGTGGCCGATTCAACATTCTTGAAAGTGATGGAACCAGTGGTTCTCTGCTTCCTATCAGTTGTTTGAAGTTTGTCTCTCTGACTGGTCAATACTGCAACTTGATTTTCCAGTGATTGGATTTTCGATTGAAGTAGGGGGACGTCGATGTAGTATCGTTCCCACCACAAATCACATTGGTCACAAGGTGACTGTCTGGGTTTTGAAAGTGCAGGTGAGGGTTTGATTACATTGCCGAGGGTTTCGTTAGGTAGTTTGATCCCAGGGTAGCTAATATTATTCTTTAGGCAAGGGGGAAGATTCGACACGAAATCATAAGGTGGCTCGGTACACAAACCCTGTGAGTAAGGGTACTCACTGGCTAGGAAACATTCTATGTCAAAGTCTGAATCCTCACTAAGGACAATGGGCTTCTTCTCAGCATTGGGTTTAGGTTTATTCCTAACCATTCTTGAAATCATCCGAGCATTCTTTTTACCCTTGGCATCAACAGTAGGGTTTTCCTTGGGATTTTTTCTCACAGGCTTTATAATAGTCTCAACCTTCTCAGTTATAGCGTCTGGTAAGTCAATATCAGGGTCGACCGAGGGTTTAGGAGGAGGCAGTAAGACATGTAAGGGCACGGGTGTCTCGACCTTGGTTTCATTAACCACAGGTTTGTCAACCTGGACAGGTTCTGTATCATCAAAACCATTTCGAGCGATGAAAGATCGCCAACTATCACCGTGGAGACTTAAGTGATAAACAATAACAAGTTTAATAAGTCCATGGTGGAATAGGCTACTGTCAGCCTTCTCCCTTTTAAACCTTTTTGACATTTTATATAGGCTACGCTGAAAGTAAAAGGGCATATTCAGCGAGTATCCCATAAAATTTATTAACAAACGCAGGTGGTAGAGAAAGATGAGTCCATATCGACCCTCACAGGTCACAAATTGCTTAATTATTATGAAAAGGTCATGCCATCGTGGTTTAAGCATGGATATGGGAATACCTCTGTCACAAGATGTGACCTTTCGCGAGACGAACAGAAGTGGCCAAGGCACCTCTTCCACTTTCAAATTTTTGAACCAACGCTGGCCTGTGGCAGGTAATCTTGTAGCAGAACTGATAAACTCCTCATTGATTTCCAACTGAATATCACCCACCTTGGCTCTACATCCATCAAAAGCCAGGGAGAACTGTTGTTCCACAACTAGATTAAAACCCTCAAACCTCTTCATGAAGGTGAGCCAACAGTTATCCTCCAAGTCTTTCCGGGCATTGTCGAATAGTAGCAAGGCTTGGCTACCATTTGGTTTGATTCACACCACTGGTGCCATGGAGCCGAGCACACAGTGAACAAGCCAGGGTTTGGGTCATAGCATACACAGGAGTAGAGTGCACGAAGGGTTACTCGGGCTAATAGAGGTGAAACAGAGATACGGGGTAGACATTAATGGCAGTGTGCGAAGGTGGTGGAGCTTATTTCTGCCATGCATAATAGTTATTGCCAATGGTGCCACCGCTAACGCTCATAGCTGTTCAACCCACTATAGCATAGTTCAATAATCATGTCATTTTCCCAACCAATGAAATCAATGCTAAGTGCATAGACCAACGCATGCAATTGAAACATTATGCCATAGTTTTAAACACCCAACATACAAATAAAAACTGTAACCAATGTTTTGACCATGTAACATGCGATGTATCAATTCATACCAAGGGTTTAATCAATGTGCCAATGCGCTTTGAAACTAGGTGTTATGTCAAACGAAATATATCAAAGGTTTAATCATAACACCTACATATTTTCATGAAACCAATGGTTAAGTAGATCAGATCAAAGAACATGTAAATCCAAGAGCCAAAGCATTGCAAACATAATGAAACAAAATTTCACAATCAAACAAAGCATGAGTACATATCAAAAAGTATTGCCAACTGTTATAATGATAAAAAAGTAAGCTTAATAAGCATATCGACAAGAAAGACAACGACAATTCAAGTAGTGATTTTAATGCGACTTCGAAAGAACAAGTTTTCACGCTTATAGTCGTGAAAACAAAACGAAGGTAAAAGTGAAAATGTCGCAGAAAATAAAAATGTCGTCTATTTGAAAATTGCGACGAAAAATTGATGTTTGCAAAACATTGGTGTAGGTATCTTGTATGATAGTGAAAAAAATGTGGATTGGCTGCCAACAAGTAGAGATGTCATATTCAATGAGAAAGTAATGTACAAAGATCAGTTGCAAGGAAAGAAACAAGAAAAAGAAAAACCAAAATACACAGTGCTTGATGAGATCACTGAAGAAGAAATTCCAAAGGTACCAGAAAATCAAAATGTACAACAACAAGATTAGTAGGTGCCTCAAAATACTGCAAGTGTTGTTAGAATATATACCAGTTTAAGTAGACCCCCTAGACGATACTCTCCTTCATTGTATTATTTATTGTTGACTGATTCTAGTGAACCAGAATGTTATGAAGAGGAAATGTAGGTAGAAACCAAAAATAAATGGGAGAAAGACATGAAAGAGGAAATGGATTCCTTGGTAAATAACCAGACTTGGGACTTGGTTCAGCTTCCTGCAGGAAAAAGAGAATTGCAGAATAAATGGGTTTACAAGTTGAATGAAGAAGATAGAGGAAAAAAATGGTACAAGGCTAGACTTGTTGTAAAGGGGTTTAGAAAAAAGAAATGTATATATTTTGATCGAACACTTTCTCTTGTTTTTAAAATGACTTCAATTAGGACTATTTTAAGTCTTGTGGTAGTAGACGATTTGCATCTTCAACAGTTAGATGTAAAAACAACTTTTCTCCATGGGGATTTGGAGGAAGAGATTTATATACAACAACCACAAGGGTATGAGTTCAAAGGGAAGGAGAATTTGGTATGCAGGTTGAGGAAGAGCTTGTATGGCCTAAAGAAAGATCCAAGGAAATGGTATTTGAAATTTGACAGGTTTATGACAAAACAAGGTTATAGTAGATGTCATTTTGATCACTGTGTTTATTTTAAAAGGCTAGAAAATGGAAGCTATATTATCTTGCTATTGTATGTAGATGACATGCTTGTTGCAGGGTCTAATATGCAGGTTATATATGTGCTCAAGAATAAATTATCTAATTCATTTGCGATGAAGGATTTGGGTGCTGCAAATAAAATCCTTGGTATGAGAATAACAAGAGACAAGAAAAATTGCAAATTGACATTGTATCAGGGTGAGTACATAGACAAGGTCTTGGATAGGTTTAGAATGTAGAATTCAAAACCAGTTAGTACACCTTTGGCCAACCATTTCAAATTAACTAAGGAAATGTGTCCCAAGACATAGGAGGAGATAGAATACATGTCCAAGGTCCCTTATTCATCAGTAGTTGGCAGTTTGATGTATGAAATGGTTTTCACAAGACCAGATATTGCACATGTAGTGGAAGTTGTGAGCAAGTATATGAACAATCTAGGTAAATAACATTGGGAGGCATTAAAGTGGATTCTCAGGTATTTGAGAGGTACTGCTACTCATGCATTATGTTTTGGAGGTTCAAACACTGTTCTACAGGGATATGTTGATTTAGATATGGTAGGTGATACAGATAACATGAGGAGCACCATAGGGTATGTTTTTACTATAGGTGGAACCACAATAAGTTGGATTTCAAAACTACAAAAGGTTTTTTCACTTTCAACAACAAAAGCAGAGTATGATGTTGCTATAGAGGCTAGTAAAGAAATAATTTGGTTACAAAGGTTTATGGAGGAATTGGGAAAGAATCAGGAGAATAGAAGGTTGTACTTTGACAGTGAGAGTGCCATTCATCTTGAAAATAACTCATCCTTCCATTCGAAGAATAAGAATATAAATATTAGGTACCCTTTCATACGATCTGTCTTGGAAGATGTACATTTGAAGTTGGAAAAGATACACACTAGCCCGAATCCTACAGACATGTTAACAAAGGGATTAATCAGGGAGAAATTGAGTTCCTGCTCAGTTTCAATTGGCCTTCAAGTAGGAATATAAAGATGAGAAATTTTCCAGTCCAAGAAGGATCATAGTCCAATAGATACAACAACGGTGGAGTTGTTGAAATCAGTCTCCAAGTGGGAGATTGTTGGTTATGGAGCCTGATTATCTTCTTGACTCAGAGGTATTTTTTTTCAGTCGTGTTTATACCCCATGAAGAATTTACACCCCAGAATAATGTACACTCCTCGGTGCAAGGGAGTGTAGGGGAGGTAACCCCGCCTATGGGGTTCGAGGGTAAGTGGGCCCCCGACAAGGGTTTGGGGGCGAAGCCCCCGAAGGAAAAATTGCCTTGTAAATGTATATTGTAATTTCATAGTAAATCTAGAACATTCTTTATAAGGTCATAGATATGATGGTAGAATTTGTGTTAGGGTTTTTTTTCCCTAGAAGGCAACCCTCTTTTATGAGGGAAATGTATTTCGGCTATGTATCATTGCGAATATTGTATTCTGAGTGAGGAGATAGTGAGAGAAAGAAGAGGAAGTTACAATGGGTGTGTTGTACGTTGTATCCCTTCATTTGTTGAATAATAATAAAAGGAAGGACCTGAAAATTTCTCTAGTAGACGTAGCCCACACTAGGTGAACCATGTATATTTGTGTCTCTATTGTCTTGTGTATATTCTAAGTTTTATTTTCACATTTATTTTATTTTATTTCTCCATGATCCTGTTTTTATAAAAGGGACGGGGGGCCATAATAGATCATGATGCACAACATCATTCATTAGTTTTGAAAAATCTAGCAGATTAAGCGTGGCGAGAAAAGGGAGTCGGGGTTGTAGTGTCTGAGCCCATGCTCCCGGGAAAGATTGGGATGGAGGGATTGCAGACCATCCAGGGTTTTAGTATATGCAGTGAACCTGACTGGTAGGATAATACCCTCCAAACTAATTCATAAAAGTTTGTATGGGCACCATGCTCGTGGAAATGACATAATGAGGGTTATATAGGTTTCCCCCAACTGAAGGGGATCTGGTATGGGGGTTTCCCATAGTGTGAAAATGACTCTCTATGGATGGAACTACGGAGGATAGAGGGGGATTTGCCATAATAAATGTATTTGTCAGAATCGTCATGGAGGAAGAGGGGATAAAGGACGGAATATAGAAAGTAACTTGTTCTCTCGGTTGAGAACTCCATCTAGGAGCATTAGGACTAGGATTAGGCCTGGAAGAAAATGGTGGCCAACCTCCAACTATAAGATTCATTTGGGTAATATGGTCCCTACCAAATGAGAGAGGAGAATATGGAGGATCCATGACCCCAGGTCCAAATATAGGATTTGCATTAGCCGCTAGAATGGAGGATGAGAGTTGTGATGTCATGTTGGGCATACCAAAATAAAAGGGATTAGAGATCGAAGGTATTGAGTGAGAATATTAACCTGGTGTACCAAAAAGATATCTGAAGGTTTTTTTTCTATGGGTTGAGTAGAACCCACAGGTTGGGTAGTAGTAGAGGCAGGGATCTCTGACACCCCAACCGTTGAGGCTGAAGGAGTCGAAGGGATCCCACTAATAAAAAAATATATAGGAGTCGAGGGTCTGTCTATGATGTTCTGGTTTGACTCAGTACTCATAAATGTATGATCACAATTCTGGTAGGTGGAGATATATGTACCACATTTACTAACTTTATGCCTTTTAGAAGGCAACTTCAGTAAAGACTCAATATGCGGCGGTAACTCAAAAAAAAAACGATACCTGGGAGGGGGTTGGTATTTCTCCATGATGACTCAAGACTCAAGATATAAAACCAAATCCTAGGGCCAATTAATAATTAGAGAGCACAACAAAATAAATAAAAAATGTCAATGCACACAAACAGGATATAGTGGCTAAAAAGGGGCATCCCTCACTAGAGTAGGTATGTCTCTCCCAAGAGGGGTATGAAACTCCCTTCAAAATATTGGAGGTATTAGAATCATTTATAAGGGCCCTCTTGGGCTTAACAACATAGTTAGTTAGATCCCCCCAGAGAGGTAATCCTCCATAAAGGTTGTGTCTTTCCCGACCCTTATTTGACTCAGGGTACCTACAGAATAACCCATGCAAGTAACCTATGTGGCTACTATGTCAAGCAATTAGAGTCACCACAATATAACCAATGCAAAGGAGGATAGTCATAAGTCTATTCCACCGTGTGGGCAGGGTAATAAAGCCCAAAATATTGAAAGCACCACCTCTCGTGGAGGTAAAGGTACTAGCAAGACCCCCAAATATGAATAGAACCGCAAAAATATCTCTGACACTAATAAGGTATTAGAGGGATATCTATGCAACCAACTTTGTGTGACCTCGTGTTTAACTCTGGTGTGAGAGGAGCCTCTTGACGTCACTAATTACACAATGGGTTTCACCACTCCCTGTTCAGACACATGTTTAGTTTAATAGTCTTGGAGAAGTTTACTCGCAACATCCTATTCCAAGGCCCTATGTCCTATACTTGATTGTGTACCTTGAAAAATAAAATCATTTATAATCAATTTTAATTAATCAACATTAATTTTAATGGCTTCTTCTTACTCAAGAGGTGCGGTCATGAAACTGATGGTATTACAACTCATCATATAAAAATAATCAAATATAAAAACATTGATAAGAACTAGTCTTGAATTTAAAAGAGATGGTATGCTTCTAAATGAAAATTTTCCAATGTAATCTCTACAATTTAAATGGAATTCAATCTCTCCACATGTGTCAAAATCAATGAAAGTAATCAAAAGAGCAAATTCCATAATGAAAAATGAGCAAATTTTTTTTTTTTTTGTTCGATATAAAGAAAATAAAATGCAAGGAATGAATAACACCTTCACATGCAGACCCTACTGCAAGAAAAAAGATACAAGCCAAGAAGGATACCAAGAAGCAAACACTCAGACCAATGTGAAAGGACAACCAATTAAAAAGATGATAAGAAAGAATACCACCCAAAAATTCAATAATAAGAAGGCTTCTTATCACTCCGTAAGCACTTAACAGTCATGACAAAGACCTAGGAAGACTCAACAACCAACCAAATGAACCCAACAAACACCAAACTCACCCAACAAGACTAAAAAGTTGATGTATGCGACTATTTGAGAAAAACTCGTGTATGTATGCACCCTACAGGTATACAACTCACGTATGTATGTGTCTGTCAAGGGAAACACTGTGTATACCCAATAAAACACTGTCGAGGAAAGTGTTAAGATAAGAAACTTAGATGCAAAGTAAAAATAGTCCGTCAAGCAATCAAGCGACAAGGAAACTCAGGCTAACAAAGAGAAAATCAAGGAGAAAAATACTCCAACCCCCCCCCAAAAAAAAGATAAATCCTCAGTATGGCCGTTAGTTTTGTTACGAGGAAAATCTCTCTATGGCATGGGGTAAACCAGAACAAACAAAATGACACGTAGAAATCAACTCTAATCCCAAGTATGCTATATAAATTAAATGCTAACAAGACAAGGCTAAGTGTAGTATTTCAATTATAAAATAGTATGTAGAACATAAATAATTAGCTAGAAATGGCAGAGAAACAATGATATACCAGAATAATACCAGAATAATACCAGAATAACACCAAAAATAGCACTTTGATTATTGAGAGCAATGTTCACTTGCCTCTTTGAGGGGGAAACCTCCAACAGAGAAGAGCTTTATTACAATAATATCCAAGAAAAAACTTCTCATTCCCTCTACTCTTAATTATACTAAATCTATTTATCCAAAAGAACAATCTAGAGGAAGATCCTTCTAGAAGCGAAATCTTCTATTAAGTCTTCTTACAATTGGCTTATTCCTCCTTATTATTAGGCCTTATTAATATTGACCTTTATTACATGGAAATATATTGTTCTACCCACTTGAGGGGTTAGGTAGGTTATGTCCCTAACAGTCCCTCCCCCTTAAAATCAGCCTTGTCCTCAAGTCTTGAGATGAGGAAATTGCTACAGAATGTGAGCTGGCTCTCGGGTGGCATCACTTGGAGTTGTATCTTTCCACTGAAGTAACACATCCTTGATGGTGCACTAGCGAAGACGATGCTCACGCTGGTCCAAAATGACTTGTGGCTGCAACCATATGGATCCTTCTTCAGCCAATTCGAGAAGGCTAGTTTGAATTTGGAACTTAGTACCAATCACCTTCTTTAAGCAGGAGACATGAAAAATAGGATGGAACTTGGAAGAACTAGGCAAATATAAATGATAGGACACCTATCCCATGCGCTTAAGAAATGTAAAAGGACCATAAAATTTGGGCGCCAATTTATAACAATGTTCAACTTTGAGTGAAGTTTGTTTATAAGGTTGTAGGCGAAGAAATACCTGGTCGCCTTCAACAAATTGATGTTCTGAGTGACCTTGATCAGCTTGTTGCTTCATATGATTCTTATCCATAACCAAATTCTCTTTGAGGGTATGGAGAATATCCTCTCGAACTGTAAGTGGTTGGTCAACCACCTGAACCTTTTAGACACTTGGCATGTAGGAGAGAACAAAAGGTGGATTTTGTCCATATACTGCTTCAAAAGAAGTTGTGTGAGTATTGGTATGGTAAGAAGTGTTGTACCACCATTCAACTAATGGTAACCATTGATCCCATTGATTTTTCCTTTCAGAGGAAAAACACCTCAAATAAGTCTCCAAACACTTGTTGACAACTTTAGTTTGACCATCAGTCTAGGGATGATAGGATGTGTTGAGATACAAGTGGGTGCCCTATATCCTGAACAGTTCTTGCCAAAATTGATGGTGAAAATGGGGTCTTGATAATAAAAAATAGAATGAGGCATGCCATGAAGCTTGAAGACATGATCCATAAAAATTTGAGCCATAGTGGATGCAATAAATGGATGTTGCAGAGCACATAAATGAGCATTCTTGGAAAGACGATCAACTACCACCATGATGACTAACTTATTGCCTGATTTAGGTAACCCCACAATGAAATCCATAGAGATGTCTCTCCAAATAGAGGGTGGAATTGGAAGCAGTTGAAGTGTTCTAGGGGCTTTGATTGTTTCTCCTTTTTTACGTTGACAAACATCACATTCGGCCACAAAAGTGAGAATGTCCTTTTTCATACCATCCCAGAAAAAATAATGTTTGAGCCTATCATAGGTTTTGGTAAACCCTGAGTACCCAACAGTGGGAATAATATGAATCTCAGAAAGCACTGTGGATTTAAGTTGTGACTGTTTACTTAAATACAAACGACCTTTGTACCAAATCTCATCATTGTGCCAAGAGTACCCTGGGGAACTTGGAGAATTGTCTTGCAACTGTTGGATCATGTGCGAAATTTTAGGATCTTGTAGTCATTCCTAGCGAACAACTTGGAGCCAATATGGGACAATGAAGGATAGGGAGAAAAGGGACCCTTCATCTTCATATTTTCAAGAAAGAGTGTTAGCAACCACATTTTATTTTCCTTGTAAATGATCTCATAATCATATCCAAAGAGCTTAGTTATCCATTTTTTTTTCTCTGGAGAGGAAGGTTGTTGCTCTAGAAAATACTTGAGTCTTTGATGATCTATCTTAATTTGGAATCATTTTCCAAAGAGATAAGGGCACCAGAGATCTATTGCATGCAAAATAGCCAACATTTCCTTTTCATAGATTGATTGGCCCCAATGGTGGTCTGAAAATTGTTTGCTGGTAAAGTCCAAAGGTCTTCCCTCTTTCATAAGGAATATTGTGATTCCTCTCCTAGAGGCATCACATTCTAGGACAAAGTTCTTTGTGAAATCAGGAAGGGCCAAGACCAGAGTAGTGCACATAGCCCCCTTCAATTCTTGAAAGGCCTGATCAGTTGTGGGACTCCAAGTGAATGAATTATTTTTAAGTAGAGTAGTGAGAGGCGTCGCAATATTTCCATAATTCTGAACAAACTTACGATAGTATCATGTTAAACCTATAAAACCATGCAAGATTTTGATGGTCTTGGGGTAAGGCCAATGTTGCATGGCTTCAATCTTCTTAGGAACATCTTCGGAAATGGCCATTAAAATATTTTGTTCCTTACAATTGTGCCCTGGAAAATATTTTTCATCATAATTATAACAAAGACCCTTCAATTGGCATTCATCCATTTTATCCCTCGTTAATTTTTGGACCTTGAGGGGGGTGACAATGGGGTTAGGATTAGTGGGGCGAGGGTGAGGAAGAAAAGAGGGTTTTTTTGTTCTAGGAAAAAACAACTTGTTGGGATTATTTAGCATGTTTAGTAGCTTCCAACCAAGTCTGAGGGTAGGCCATGATAACCTGGGATCGGATTTCATCCTTTAGGCCATTGATAACACATTCACGAAAGAAATCATCTAACATGCCCTCGGTTCGAAAGGCCAAATGCTCAAAAGCAGATATAAAGTCTTCCATTGTGCTTGACTATTTCAACTTGTTCAACCGACCGAGCTAATGGGTATCAGTGTCAAAGTGATCATATAGCTCAGCAGCAAACTGGGTCCAGGCGATATACCCTTGACGTGAATTTTTACACCATTTCCACCATTTCCATCGTTCAGGATCTAGATAGAGGACAACATAGCGAAGTTTAGCCAATTCATTAGTAATACCATGCAGAGAAAAATAATGCTCCATTTGAGTGACCCAACTTGTAGGATCGAAGAAATAAAAGTTTTGACCTTGACATGGGGAAGAAGGGGGTCACAATGAAAGGACTTGGATTGAATATGCAGAGAATGAGATGATTCAACAACATTAGGTTGGTCCAAGGAGGAAGGAACCGAAGAGCGGTTCAACAAATGGTTGACAACATACTGGAGGGTGTTAAATTGGTTCATGAATTTGACTTCCATGGTGTTAAATTCGTTCTTGACGTGGGTTTCTAATTGTGCAAGGTGGGAATTGGTAGAGGAAATTTTAGAGGCCATTTGATTGATGGAATATTCTAGGTATTGGTTGTGAGTGGTGGCCATTTGGAGAGGGGAAGTGTGGGTAAGTAAAAATGGGTGGGTGGGACTATAAAAATGACTTATAAGTGATAGGTACCACGATGATCAGGGAAAGAAGAGAAATATAATGGAATAGGTGGAAAAATGGGGAATCTGATAGGGGCTCGAATTTGTTGATGACTACATCTATGTGAGGCATTCTCCATCTTACAAACCTGTGAGATGTGGATCACTACAACTATGTGAGACTTTATCTCATCTTACAAACCTGAGAGGAATCCCCTAAGAAGGGTACATAGTTCCTGCGTGAGACAGATCTAGGAACGTAGAGATGACCTCCTCCATTAAGAGAGTTGAGAAGAACACCATATTATTATCCAGTGGGAAATGCGATTTATTGATTTAGATGTGCCTGTGGCTGAGCACAAGGTGAACGTGTGAAATCACAAAGTGTTGGGTGCATTGTCATGTGAACAGAAATGAATATGATGTATTAGCCTCCTCTGAGTAGCAGAGTTGACGAGAAGACTTCATATGGTTCTCCTGTATGAGGTAGTGGGAAATAAGATATGTAGAGTGGACGTGCATGTGGACGAGCATAGGTGAACGTGTGAAGATATGGTTCTTCTGTGTAATGCAATGAACTAGAGATATGACATCCTTATGGATGTGCCCCTAGTGGATGAGCACTAGTGGGTGGATCAGATCATTTGCTATATATTGTTAAAGAGTCAGACCTACCTGTAACCCTAATTTTTATGTAAAGGGTACAAGTCATCCCCACCTTAATGTGATTAATAATAAATGTAAAAGATAATTAATCTGGTTAATAATAATAATAATAATAATAATAATAATAATAATAATAATTATTATTATTATATTGTGACTTAGTGAGGTCGTCCCTGTTGAGCCAATAAACACTTTTGTTAATAGGATAAGTCTAATATAAGTAAAGGAAGATTCCCAATTGTGGAATCATATCTTTCTTGTGTGTTTGGAAATTTCAACAAGTACACTTCTTTGGAAAATGTGTGCACCTCTCTTGGGTGCTAGATTTCTAAGGTTTGAGAACCCTCTTGTGTGCTAGGGTCTATCTTTGTGGTGAAGGTATCTATCTTGAAGAATATAGCAAAGGATTTGGATGGGTTTTTTTCCTTACTAAGAAGGGTTTCCCAGGATACATTGTGTGTTCTTGTGCATGGTGCTTCTTCTTGTGATCTTGGTTGCAACAACATTTATGATTATGGTTAAATGATAAAATGGAATGAAATTCATGCTTAACCTAACATATTAAAAAATAAACATGGCATCAAAACATAGGTCTTGAAAGAACTCATTTCACAAGCATCCACCAAGTCTTAACACACCCTTTGCAGAACCGTACAACCCTCCTAGGGTTTCCAGAAAATTTTGTACGACCTCCTTCTCAGTGGCGATTCATCCCTTCATACTTGGAAGTTGGGGCTATTTTTGTCCTATAAGAGTACGACCTCTTCCAACGCATCTCTATAAGCTCTCAAAATAAAATTTTGAGAAATTTTGATTTTTGGCCCTAGGGTTTCTAGGGTGCCGAAATTTCCTGCAGAATATTAATTCTAGATTTCTGAAGAAACATTCTCCTGAATTAGCAAGCATCTCTATGAAATTTTCAAATTGATTGTTGGCAGTCATAAGTCCAAAATAATAAAAGGTTTCTAATTTAACCTAATCATTAGGTTTTCAATATCCAAACATTAAGAAATTGAAGAAACCAATCAAATGAAGAACAAAACATTAGTAGAATATAGGCTTGATGGAGCAAGCAACTTCAGCCCCTAGAAATCAAAGATTCTAGTCACTCTTGAGGAAGATGATCTCTTGGATGTGACAACTAAAACTCTACCAGACACAACTATAGATATAGAGAAGAAGATAATAAAGAAATAATATGTCAAAGCAAGAAAAATAATCATCTACTCAATAAGAGATCACCTCTTGCCTCGTATTGCCAATCCAAAGACAACATATAATATGTATGAGGATTTAAAAGGAATGTTTGAAAGTTAAAACACTCTCAGATCTATTACCTTAAAGACCCAACTTCAAAGTACCAAGATGAAGAAGGGTGACACAATTTCACTCTTCTTTACGAAGTTATCAGATATTAAAGAACAACTAGAGACCATTGGGGAAATCATGTCCGATAGAGAAATTTACTTAACGACTCTCCAAAATCTTCCAAAATCATGGGAGCCTTTATTTCAGAGTATCAGTGGAAGAGAAGCTCTACCAAACTTTGTTCTACTATGGACAGATTGCACTCAAGAAGAACTTAGACTTAGAAATAGAGGAGTGGAATATTCTTCAGAAGAAAATCATGATCTTTCAATTTATACAAAGAATGGAGGAAAATTCAAAAGAAATTTCAGGAAAACATTTAAAGGTGAAAAGTCTTCATCCAATCTAGGTTATCAAAGAAGAGATGTTTCAAAAATCCAATGCTTCAGATGTGGCAAGTATGGACACATTGCAAGAAACTGTCTAATCAGGAAGAAGGGAAGACAATATGCTTCCACCGCTGACATTGATCCAAATCCACCTCAAAAGAGTTAAGAGAAGAGGGAGGAGAAGTACTTCCTCTAAAAGGACATGACTACAAACTAGGTAAATCATTTGATCTATAATTTTATAGTTGATTGCATTTTTTTTCAAATAATGAAGGATATTATTCCTAGTAAAAGAGCTCTCAAAGACTTGGTCCATTATCCCTGGTACGGGAGTCCAAACCATATTTAGTTTTTTCATTATAAAAGAACAAACTTTGTCCTTGAAAAAGAGATAGCCTTTCAAAATCCATAGAATCTCAAATGGATATTGACAGTAAGAAAAATAATTTCTCCCCCTTCAACAATTCAGAGGGAGACATATCTTATTCCAATTGATCCAGTTGTTTCAGTTGATATATTCAGAGATATTGCAGTAGGGCGTAAAAAGGCCTACCTAGACTGACTCTGTAAAGAGGCAGAGAAACATACAAGCCTCTCAAAACACATCCCGAGAAAGAAAAATATGTTTCCAAGCTATCCTTCACTCATGAGACATTTCATTGATGTTGAGCCTCCTTGTATTAGAAAAGAAACAGGAGAAAAGGTATGGAAATATGTCATAACAGAATAATAATAGTATGTCTTAAAATAATTATGTATAATATATTGTTTAGAGAATATAAGGGGAGCCTATAATGACTTTCAAGTGGATCTATAAGATCAAGCATGCAGCTGATAGAAGTGTCAAGAAATACAAATCAATATCTATAGCCAGAGGTTTCTCACAAACATAGGGAGTTGTCTATGATGGGACACTTGATCTAGTAAGCACGATACACTTCCATCTGTACTACCATCCATGAGTTGGTAACTATAACAGATGGATGGATTCTTGATGATTTTGGGTTTTAGGAAGAGTGTTGTTGATCCAAACCTATACTATTATAGTGTTGGTGATGAGAACCTTATTTTGATGACTTATTCAGAAAGCCTTGTTGTTGGATACAAGTAATCTTTGACTTCTGAATTCGAGATGAAGGATATGAGTATGATGCACCACTTATTGGGACAATAAGTATGACAGAGGACCGATGAGATTTTCATATGGGAATATGAAAACATGCAATGGGAATATTTAAGAAGTTCAGTATGATAGAATGAAAAACCACTGTGATAGATTTGAACAAAATGAATGATAATGATTAAAACGATATTGATCCACATATGATTGGATCATTGATGTATCTGGTTAACACCAGATATGATTCATGCTATGCAGTGAATGTACTTAGTCAAATCCATGAGTCAACCAAGACAGACTCACTAGATAGTAGCAAAGCATGTATTGAGATATATATGAGGCACAGTTGGATATGACCTGAGATATCCCTTCAGTGTGAACTTGAGTTTGCAGGATATACTGATACAGATTGAGCAAAGAGTACAGCTGGCCGGAAGAGCACATCCGGTTGTTTTCTTACAGTGAAGTTTTCCATGGTTTCCTAATGCAGCAGGAAACAAAACTATGTGGCCTTGAGTACCACAGAGGTAGAGTATATAGCAGTGAGTGTGAGAAGCAATTTGGCCTCACAATATTCTGACAGATTTACTTGACCATGAGATGGATCCTATTATTATAACCAAGAGCATTGTGTAAATCTCCTTGGGAACCTAGTTTTTCCTAATGGATCAAAAAACAATGAGATGAAACATCCTTATATCAGAGATATGATGCAGAAGAAAATCATACACATGAAATATATTCCTACACATGAGCAGAGTACAAATATCTACACTAGACTAACTCGGTGAAAAATGTTTTCCTAATTGAGAGGGTGTTTTGATGATTCTAGCCAAAAAAAAAAATCAGAGAACATCTGTATGAGACTTGGCATGATGAAGAATGCCTCCCTAGCTGAGAGGGGGTGTTGATGATTGCAACTATGTGAGACATTCTCCAACTTACAAACCTATGAGATGTGGACCATTGCAGCTATGTGATTCTTTCTCTCAGCTTACAAACCTGAGAGAAATCCCCTAATAAGGGTACGTGGTTCCTTCCTAAGATAGAGCTAGGAACATAGAGATGACCTCATCCATTCAGAGAGTTGAGAAGAAATCCATATGATTATCCAATGGGAAAGGTGATATGTTGAGTTAGACTTGCCTGTGGCTAAGCACAAGGTGAACGTGTGAAATCCCAAAGTGTTGGGTGCATCAACATGTGAAAAGAAATGAAGATGATGTATTAATCTCCTCTAAGTAGCAGAGTTGATGAGAAGACTCTAGATGGTTCTCCTATATGAGGCAGTGGGAAAGAAGATCTGTAGAGTGGACATGCATGTGGACGATCACATGTGAATGTGTGAAGATATGGTTCTTTTTTGTAATGCAGTGAACCAGAGATATGACATCCCTATGGATGTGCCCCTAGTGGATGAGCACTAGTGGGTGGATCATATCCTTTTCTATATATTGTTCAAGAGTCAGACTTGCCTGTAACCTTAATTATTATGTAAAGGGTACAGGTCGGCCCCACCTTAATGTGATTAATAATAAATGTAAAAGATAACTAATCGGGTTAATAATAATAATAATAATAATAATAATAATAATAATAATAATGAGACTTAGTCAGGTTGGCCATGTTGAGCCAATAGAGACTTATGTTGATAGGATAAGTCTAATATAAGTAAAGGAAGATTCCCCATTGTGGAATCATATATTTCTTGTGTGTTTGGAAATTTCAGCAAGTACACTTCTTTGGAAAAGGTGCGCACCTCTCTTGGGCACTAGAGTTCTAGGGTTTGAGCACCCTCTTGTGTGCTAGGGATTATCTTGGTGGTGATAGTATTTCTCTTGAAGAATATAGCAAATGATTTGGTTGGGTTTTATTCCCTTGTTGAGAAGGGTTTCCCAGGATATTTCTTGTGTTCTTGTGCATGGTGCTTATTTTTGTGATCTTGGTTGCAACAACATTTATGGTTACGGTTAAATGCTAAAATGGAATGAACTTCATGCTTAACCTAACATATTAAAAAATCAACAGAGTCCAATGGAAAAAAAATGTTAAAAATGAAAGGTATGACTGTGATCAAGGAGAAAAGAGGAATCCAATGGGATAGGTCTCAAATAATGGTGCCAACAGGATACATATAGATTTATTTTTTTTGCTCCTACAGAGTTATACTCCGATCTGAAGAATACTATAGTGACGAAATGCCCAAATGCTTAGCAAGAAGAAATTTGTAGTAAGTTTGCAAACCAAATGCAGGAGACACAGTTGCGTGGCAATTGATCTTGTCTATTCTGTTTTTGTTTTCATCCCAAGGGTTAGGGTATTCAAGGGTTCTATAGACAAGGGTTTTGCCTATGCTATATCTCTCTGATATACGTGTGGGGTCCAACAGTAGTACTCAACCCAATATCTCAGAGAACCAACTAAGGATGCTATACCATGCCCTTATTCATACTATCCGATGTTAGAAAAACATGATCGCAGAGAAATAAAATAAAACAAATGCTTAAATAAAGAAAATAAGATGCACAATACAATAGAGACAAAAATATACGTGGTTCACCCACTGTGGGCTATTTCCACCAGAGAAATTTCCAGGTCCTTCCTTTATTATTATCCATCAAATGAAGGGATACAACCTACAACACACCCACTGTAACTTCCTCTTCTTTCTCTCACAGTCTCCTCTCTTAGAATAAAATATTCACAATGATACATAGCCGCAATACAGTTCCCTCATAAAAGAGGGTTTCCTTCTAGGGAAAAAACCCTAACATAAATTCTACCCTCAGATATGTGACCTTATAATGAACAGTCCATATTTACAATGAAATTATAATATACATTTAAAAGGCAATTTTTCCTTCGAGGGCTTCGCCCTAGGTAACCCCCCTCTACACTCCCCCGAGTGGAGGAGTGTACATTATTTCAGGGTGTAAATTATTCGGGGTGTAAATAGAGACAAACATATACATGGCTCACCCACTGTGGGCTATTTCCACCAGAGAAATTTCTAGGTCCTTCCTTTATTATTATCCATCAAATGAAGGGATACAACCTACAACACACCCACTGTAACTTCCTCTTCTTTCTCTCACAGTCTCCTCTCTTAGAATAAAATATTCACAATGATACATAGCCACAATGAAGTTCCCTCATAAAATAGGGTTTCCTTCTAGGGAAAAAACCCTAACATAAATTCTACCGTCAGATATGTGACCTTATAATGAACAGTCCAAATTTACAATGAAATTATAATATACATTTACAAGGCAATTTTTCCTTCAGGGGCTTCACCCCAGGTAACCCCCCTCTGCACTCCCCCGCGTGGAGGAGTGTACATTATTTCGGGGTGTAAATTATTCATTGGTTATAAACACAGCTGAAAACAAATACCTCTGAATCATAAAGATAATCAGGCTCCACAACCAACACTCGACTACCCAGGTACTAGAGAGTATCTTCCCGAGTGCTATTCTTGGTGGCACTATAGCATTCAGGTGGCCGATCGGTTTATATATGGAGGGATTCAAGAGATATTATTCTACCCACTTCAAGTGTTAGGTAGGTTAGGTCCCTAACAGTAATATCCTACCTCAGCTGGATATTAGATGAACACCACTGTCGAACATGCAATTCAGAGTTTTATACATGCAACTTGTCCTCAACAAAAAATATATGCAAGCATATTGGGATAATATATAATGTTAGAATATATATTAGCATAATCCATTAACATACATGAAAAATATGCCCATGGAATAATAATTCAAATATTTGCAAGATATCAATTGGACGAGAAAATAGTATTTCTATTAAAATAATCAACATAAGTATATAGGTGACAAACTTCTGTAATGACACATATCAAAACTGAGAAACTAAGTCCCTCTAGTTGGGCCTCCACCACTTCAATCCTTCACCAAAGGCAAGCTCATATAAAAGAGTCAATGAGGTTCTCCATCAAAAATAAGGAAGATCTTGGGGGTTGAACAAGGAGTTCATACTTTCAAGGAAAAAGGGATGCAAACTCAATATGAAGTGAAATTTCTCCAGAGTGTTTTTTCTCTCAAATTTGAATTGTTGAATCTCCTTCAAGGCTTGGATATTGCTCAATTTATAGCCTTCAAATGGAATTGAAGGGTTGATTCAGAGTGTTTCTAATATATGGAAGTTCAAGGATCATGGATCGTGACATGGCATGTAAACCTGACAAAAAATTTAATTTTGAGCACCAGACCCGATGTACGTGGGTTGTAGTGGAGCAACCTGCATATACGATTGTTTCTAACTAATAGGGCGCATATATGTGGAAAAATGTGTTTTTTGGCTTTGGAAGGTACAAAATGGGACTTCAAGTCTGCATAGGTAAATGGAAAGACCATCCAAGAAATTTGCATGGGGTGAGGCAAAATTTCTTGTAACAAATCTCACCTCAAATATTCAAAATTTTAGTACCTTTCGGTGCACAAGGTAATACAGACACTGGCACATATGAATTATACAAGCACCGAGATGGACATAAAATTAAATAACATTAGTGAGTTCATAAACTTATAAATTCCAGGTGTTTCATATGCAAACAATGCAAAACCAGTCCGTAAAACTTATAAGAGCATTGGTGTTGCATTCAACAAAATGGGAATTCAGAGCATAATAACTATAAACACATCGGTTCATTTTAATTTTATGTATGCATTGGGGCATTTTATGTAATGGCGCACTGGTGCATTTTTTGTTTTATGTATGCACCGGGGCATTTTCTGTAATGGTGCAATGATGCATTTTAGTTTTATGTATGTACCAAGGAATTTTATGTAATGGTGTGCCAATGCATTTTATTGTTAGGTATGCACTATAAATTTTTATGTAAGGGCACACCGATGCATTTTGACAATAAAAGCACCGAAATAAAACCTCCACTACAACCTCCACCCAACCAAGTTTTATTATTTAAATGGAATATCCACTAAAATCTCTGCTAAAACCTCTGCAGCGAATAGATAAGGTTGTAGTGGGATTTTCTTTGAAAAAAAAATCAAACTTTTTAACACTAAAAGCCTCTGTTATAAGGTGTTCTCCTTGTAGTGTCCACATTGGTCACTTAATTCTCGACATTAGTTTGGTCAAATTAGTTAATATTAGTCAAATTAATTAATATTAAACTTAATTAACATCGCAACATTAATAAACATTACTCAACAGATCAACGAAATAAATAATTAGTAAACTTGGTCAACTTTACTCAACATAAGTCAATATTTATCAACATTAGTTGGATAATTCAATATTAGTTAACTTAGTCAACATTAGTCAAACATAATATTAAAGTCTGAGATAAGATTGTATTCTTTACCATAAATATAATGGGATATAATGCTCTTTTATTCCTTTTGAAATGTCAAAATGTGACATAACAATATTTTAATCCTTGTTTAATATCGCAATGAGAGAAAACCATTTTTTATTCCCTTTGAATATTGCAATCTAACATAACCCACCATCATTCCTTATTAAACATCTAACTTCGATAAAACCCTAATTAACCCCTAATATTACCTATTTAATACTAATTAAACCTAATTAATTAGAATCTTATTTATTCTAAATTAATATCATCATTTCCACTTCCACCACCATCATTATTTTTGTTATTGTCACTATTATTATTTAACTTTATTGAATTTATTCAACCATATTCAACCACATGCAAATTCTACATAAGTCCACATAGTCAAATTTGTCAACCATGGTCATGGTCAACTCAACCATGATCATCGTTAACCATTTTTTACTGTGACCATGCCCATTGTTGATTAAGGTTGGTTGTCATTGATGTCAACCCTTGAAGAAATCTCGGTAGCACAAAGGTTTGGGTAATGGACCCAATTTGTTTGATGTAAAGATGACTCATTATTGTCTTGTCATGGTTGATAAGAAGTACAAATGGATGACTCACAAAGTGGTCCCCTTATGGTGAAATCCCTCACTGGAAGACGCTTTGCGGATTGAGTTATCCTAGAAGTATGGTTAGAGAAACCATGCTTAATTATGGAATAATGAGATGAAGGTTAGTGAATTTGTTAATGAAGCTATCCTATATGGATAGTGCTTGTCATGCCATTTCTAGTGGTATGTGGAACGTCACATAACTCCTCACGGTTAGAGATTTATGGCCATATGAAGTTGAAGAACCCTCATGAGTCATATAGAAGCCCCCAAAAGTCAAGTGTTTGCAAAATAAATTATTTAAATAATAAAGTAAATGGAGAACTCCCTAAAATAAGGAAAGTGTAATGCTAAATAACAGACAAAGCTCTCTCATTTAAACACACTTGAACACATTGGATATTTTTTGTTGTGTAAGACTTGTTGCAAGTACTCATTGATACATATGAAGTTGCAAAGGTCTGAGGTAGTACGAAGGGTTGATGAAGAAATTCTCAGAATTACAACGAATACAAAAAAAAAAAACCTATTTTATGAGGTGTACATGGGATGACAATGTATTAGGGTGCATACATACTAAGTTATACACAGGATGATAGTGTATTAGGGTGCGTACATGTTGATAAAGCCATGGAAACTTGAGAAGATGAAGATGCAGAGGTTCTCTATTTTGAGATCAATCTCCCAGGAAGGTCTATAGTGCTTAGATACATCAAATCTATCCATTGGTCCAAAAGGTATGTATTAATTCTATGAATAGTTGGATTTTGATGTATGCATGAGAAATGGTTATGGGTATTTGAGGATTCTCCCTAGAGAGACTAGTGGTTTCATGGGATATTTTGCATAAGTCAGATCTACAGAAATACAGTGTTGGTATATTTATCATTGATACTTCTTGTTGAGGCACATCTTGTATTTCTTGGCATATGGATAAGGGTTTGTGGTACATGGTTGAGATCTTGTATTTGTGAAGTGGTTGATGTATTGAGAGGTTGAATATCAGAAAGGGTTTGATGACTAGATCATGTGAGGTTTGATGACTAGATCATGTGAGGGTTATTATAATTGTTCATGATTACACACACCTATATGGCACATGACTAGAGAGAGATATATATTCCTTGGGTAAAGGTTATGAGGATGCATACACAGGGTACAATTACAATATGGATACAGTGACAAGTTGCATATCTATGTGAAAGAAGTTGCAGAGGTTCAAAATTTGTCAGAAAAAGAAAACCCTTGTTTTCAGAAGGTATGCGTAGGTTGCATAACAGACAAGACGCATACATACAAAGGTTTTTGTATAAACAGGGTGCGCACATACTCATGTTGCAGAACTACAGGTCGTGTATCCCTACTTTCAGAAGGCATACACAAGCTGCATAACAGATGGAACGTGTACATACGTAGTATCTTGTACAGATAGGGTGCGTACAAACACAGGTTGCAAAACTACAGGTCGTGTATCTGTTGTATTTTTTTGATATGTGCTCAGTTCAGGAACAAATTTATTACAGAGAAGTTGTACATGTTGGTTGCAGGTCAGTGGTATAGGTTGATATAATTGTACAGTGGTATATCTCACAGTGATAGTGTGACATTGGTTCCATCATTCTACTTCTACTTCAGGGCAGTTGAACGGGGCAGGGATAGGTGGTTGTAGCCACCTTCTAGTTGTATCCAGAGAACTTATGGGGTTGTAGCCTCCTTCTAGTTGTAGCCAGAGAATTGGGGAGTTGGATATTGCCTCAGGTTTTAGCCTGAGAAACTAGGGGGTTGGAACCTCCTTCTAGTTACAGCTGGAAAACAAAGGAAGTTGGTGCTTCTAATGAATGTAATTCTTCAAGACATATAAGAAAAAGCATTCTGTTATTTTCTCTCGCTTTGGGTTTCCATGTAAAAACACTGGTGTACTGTGTATGTGTTTGATTTCTCATTTGTTCATTGTTGATTTACTCTATAACTATTGGATGATAATGCTACATTGATTTCTCATTTTGGTGAAAAATGATTATATTTCTCTATTAATGTTTCACCCCCCCCCCCCCNNTAGAGAAGGTTCTTTCATAAATTAGTTTAACCACTGAAAGGTAGATCATGGAGAGAAATAACTTGTATAAAAATGGAATACCACAGTTTGATGGACATTAGTATGCATTTTGGAGCATAAGGATGAAGACATAAATATAGGCACACGGATTTGAAGTTTGGAAATCAATTGTAGATGGATACAAAGTACTAACAGTTTCGCCAACAAATGACAAAGCAGTGAAAATTGTTCAGAATGATTCCAAAGCCACAAATACACTTATGAATGGTCTTAGTGAAATAATATTCACCAAAGTTGCACATTGTAAATCTGCTAAAGATATTTGGGACAAACTTCGAAATATTTATGAAGGAGATTCAAAAGTCAAAGCAACAAAGCTTCAAACTTACAAAGGCCAGTTCGAACAAATTAAGATGAAGGAAAATGAGAATATTGCAGCTTACTTTTTACGAGTTGATGAAACAGTAAATGCAATCATAGGATTGGGAGAAGAAATCGAAGAATCTGTAATTGTTCAAAAGGTACTAAGATCTCTTCCTATGAGATTTGACCCTAATATATTAGCACTAGAAGAAAGAGAAGATATAAAATTAATAAGCATGGATGAACTACATGGAATCTTCACTGCATATGAAATGAGAACAGAACAGGAAAATCTAGATGTAAAAGAAGCAACATTTAAAGCATCCAAAAGATCAAAGAAAAATGAAAAGCAACAAGAAAAAGAACATAGAAGCAATAGTGACATCTCGGAAGATGATGAAGAAGTGGCCAACTTTGTCAGAATACTAAACAAGGGAATCGACGGTAGGTATAGAGGTAATCTTCCTTTAATTTGTTTTAATTGTGATGGCATTTTCCATTTTGCTAACAAATGTCCTCATAAGAAAAAGCGAAATGATGAAGGTGACACAAAAATAAATCAAACATATAAAGGAAAAAGAACCACAAAGAAACTTTTCAAGAAAATCCTATGCACCAAAGAAGACATCTCATCATCATATGAAGATGAAGTCAGTGATAGTGAGACAAAAAGAGTTTTATTCATGGCAGCAGAAGACTCTGGTAAAGAAAAATCTGAAGTAGAATATGAATAAGACGAAGAAGAAATTGAAGAGGCAGAAGTTGACTACCAAGAGGAATTGATGAGTGCCATAGAAGTTATCAGAAGAGAAAAGAGGAAAAACAAGAAGCTACAAGTGGAACTAGACAAGAAAGAAGACACTCGGGAATTAGAACAAATGATCACAAATTTGAAGGTTCAAATTGAAGAAGATAAAATAATTGAAGAAGAACTCAAATAAAAACTAGAAGAAAGAGACAGGATCATTGAAAATTTGGAAGTAGAGATTGTCACATTAAGAAAGGATCTTCAAAAGAAAAATATGTAGAAACCTCAAAATATTTGGATGAAATTATTAACAGTCAAAGGCCTAATCATGACAAGTTCGAACTTGGATACAATCAGACAAAAAAGGGATCAATATCCAAAACAAAAAAACAAGAAACATATCCAAAAAGCTATGCAGAAACAATCAAAGGGGATAGGAAAGTCTACAATGAAAATTATAGAGACACTCCTCCACTGAGAAGATTCGGATTTCAGAATCAACGACTGACATAAATAGATAAGTCTCAAGAAGAAGAAGGATTCATAAGAGCACCTCCTTTGAGAAGATATTCAAATCACAGGTATCAAACTATGTTTTTTGGTTTATGTTATGCATGTAATAATTTTGGACATAAAGATGTGAATTGTAGAGATAACAACATGAACATAAACAACTTTGAAAGTCATACATAAAAGGGTTATCCAAGAAGGCCTAGTGAAACACAGAGAAGTTACAATAGGTTTGAATCATTGAGCACTGAAGTGGAATGCTACAAGTGTAACAAATTTGGACACATGGACAAATATTGCAGAATGGCAATCCCTCCTAGAGAACCACAACAGAACAATAACAATCACAAACATGAACCCCAAAAAAGGACATGGATAAGAAAGCAGAATCAGTACAATAATGAAGAATTCACACTCGCTCTACAAGATAAGAACAAGAAACGTGGTTGGTATGTTGATAGTGGTTTTTCAAAACACATGATAGGTGATAGAGAGATGTTTCTTACATTAAGAAAGGAATGAGATGGATTAGTCTCCTTCGAAAATGATGATTCAACTAAAATCATTGGAAAAGGCACAGTCAGAATTGGGAACAAGAATACAAAGGCAAAAAATGTTCTACTAGTAGAAGATATGAAACATAATCTTCTAAGTGTGAGTCAAATGTGTGACCAAGTTCATAAAGTTACTTTCGATTCACAAAAGTGAGAGATAAGAAAATAATGTTTAGGAAAATCGATTGCTACAGCTGCGAGAAATTCAAGCAACATATATGTGTTAAGTGAAATTGGAAATGAAAAGTGTTGTCTAAGAAAGGAAGATGAAATTTGGCTATGGCACAAAAGAATGGGTCACATACATTTTGATAACCTTTTCAAAGTCAACAAAAGAGAAGCAGTCATAGAAATGCCTCATATCACGAAACCAACCAACACTTTATGCAAGCATTGTCAACAAGGAAAGAAAACAAAGACCAGGTTCAAATCAAAGGGATATTGAACAACAAGACCACTGGAAATTGTGCATACTGATCTAGTTGGAACAACTACAACAAAGCGTTTAAAAGGTGAGAAATAATTTATGTTATTAGTTGATGATTATACAAGAATGATTGTAGTTTTCTTTCTCAAGAATAAGTCAGAAGATTTTGAAAACTTCAAGATCTACAAGGAAATGGTTGAAAATGAAATGGATTCAAAAATAAAATGCTTGAGATATGATAATGGAGGTGAGTTCACTTCAAAGGAATTTATGGACTACTGCAACAATCATGGAATAAAAAAGAAATTCTCCATTGCTAGGACACCTCAACATAATGGAGTTTTTGAAAGAAAGAATATGACAGTACAGGAAATGGCTCGAACAATGATAATGGATTCCAAATTGACATATATTGTTTGGACATAGGTAGTGCATACAACAGTTCAAATTCAAAACAGAGTAATGCTTAAAAAAATCACTGAAAAAACTCCCTACGAGCTATGGAAAGGAAGACCAACAAATGTAAAGAACTTCAGAGTTTTTGGAAGCAAATGCTACATTAAAAGAGAAGATGGAAAAATGGGAAAGTTTGACTCTCATGTGGAAAAAGGAGTACTTGTTGGTTACTCAAGTAGAAGGAAAGCATACAAGTGTTACAACCTAAGATTGAACAAATTTGTGGAAAGCATCAACGTAACAATTGATGAAACGGGTAGACAAGAATTAAAGGAAGAAGAAAATGAATCAATGGAACAACTTTACGAAGAAGAAACAGAACATGAAAAATAAAGGGAAAATGAAGAGGATCCGACAAAAGAAGAAGAGCAAGTTCAACAAGTTCCTCCAAAGACACCTAGCAGACGAGTACAGAAGAATCATCCTTTAGATCAAATTATCGGAAAGAAAGATGCAGGAGTTTAGACTAGAATAAGAATGTGTTCCCTAGAACAAACACACCTAACACTCACATCTACTATTGAACCATCCTGTTTTGAAGAGGCCAACAAGGATGAATTTTGGAATAAGGCCATGGATGAAAAATTGGATCAAATAGAGAAAAATGACACTTGGGAATGTTGGCATGTTTACAGGAAGAGTGTGCTTGTCATTGATGGCAAGATCAGAGTGTGCAGCGATGGCAAAACAAGAACAATGTAAGCTCGAGAGGAGAAGCGACAGTGATCATTGGCTGCCATTGAGAATTCTCGATGACCATCAGATATGAATTTAGATAGGTCAAGCACGTGGATGGAGGACATATCTCAGGCGTTAGATTCAAGAACGGGTTCCAACCATCGTTGGATCCAGGAGAACCTGCACGTTCTTTAAAGTGAAAGGTGAAGCGGGCTTACAAAATCCCGAAAGAAGGAGGACCGTCCATCTTCAGGAAGGACACGTGGTCACAGATCATAATTTCACTAACTAAAAGGTCAAAGGAAGGAATTTCTCTAACCTCCCAACTCACGATATGCGAAATCACGATAAGATCTGGGCCGTCATATCTGGAGTAATTACGAAGGACCAACAACTGTTATATATGGTGAAGCTGCAAGGTGGATAAGACCAAGAGTCATCCAACTCTCCAAAACTATGAAGGAATCATGGCCATCCATCAAGGACAGTCATGGATCGTTGGTTCCATAGGACACATGGCGAAAGATCATCATTTCACTGACTGGAAAGTCAAAGGAGTGAAATGCTCGTTTGATTGGTGAGTGGTCATATCTCAAGGTCACATCGTCGAAGGCTTAAGGGAAGGAGATAATTGCTAAGCTCCATCTCAGTGTTTGCAACTTGGAGTATCGAGACCCTTCATCACAGGAATCGTGATATGCGAGATCATGAAAAGATCTGTACCATCAGATCACCAAAGATTGTGGACTGTTGATCAGGCATCAAGAAGGCTCGTTAAGTGGCGAAATCGCGATAAGATCTGGATCGTTGATCCAAGAGGGGCACGTGGCGATAGATCAGAGCACGATAGAAACACCAATATGTGAAATTTTGAAACACCTTTTGGCATAGCCTGTGGTCACCGTCGGTGGTCACGTGAGGGGAAGAAGCTACCAGTGCTAAGCTCCATCTCGGAGTCTCGGTGATCGCAACTTGGATTATTGAGATTATTCATCACAGGAATCATGATATACGATATTGCGATGAGATCTGGACCGTCATATCATTGGATATATCGACCGTTGATAAGGCTCGATGAAGTTCATAAGTTCACGAAATACAAAGCACCTTTTGGCGTAGCCTATGGTCACTATTGGTGGTCACGTGAGGGGAAGAAACTAGCAGTGCTAAGCTCCATCTCGGAGTCTCGAAAATTGCGACTTGGAGTGTCGACACCGTTCATCACAGGAATGCAGAGATGTGAAATCATGAAACTCAAATTCTGTTTAGCGCTCGGTCACAGCTAGTGGGCATATGAGATAAACGTGAAATCCTACAGATTTAATCCAACAGTGTTGGTTAATTGGAATCTTGATCGAAGGGTTAATGTCTCACCTCACAGGTAATCGATCAGTTATGATTCAGTTAGCAGAACCGAATAATGGTTCTTAGATGATTAGTGATTCAGTTGCTGTGCATTTTTGCCCAAGTATATTTGAGGTGTAATCATAGAGGAAGTGGTTAAAAGAAACATGCAATGACTGTGCATGGTTGGTTGTTCTGAAGGAAAAAGGAGTTGAACTGTAAGAAAGGGAAAATTACAGTATGCATAGTATGAGATAAAACTCATAGATGAGTAACATATGAGGTATAGACAGAAGTGAGATGCAGTTTTTTCTTTTTGAGGCTTGAGCGAGCGAAGCAGAGAAAAAGTGGAGTGGCAGTGAACAACCTGATGAGCAAAACCATGGCATGGTGAAGAGCATGCAGAGGCACTGTGCATGGAGGATGAAGAAGGTGCACAGATAGTATAAATACACAGAACATAGAAGAGATGGATGCTGCTGTGGAGAGGAATTACACACGGGAAATAGCATGCTGTGGGCAGGAGATGAAATACAAAGAAGAGGTGTAATTCATAGAATCAAAATAAGACACAGAGCATAAAGTGTAGCAGAAACAAAGAACATAGATGCATAGATGAGACAGTAAAATAAGGCTAAGGTGCACTTGTAGAGAAAAGAAGAAGATTAGAAAGCGCAAGAAGATGCAGGCAAAGAAACACTGATACAGGAGAGCATTGCAGCATAGCAGAACAGTGATAAGCCTGGTTAGCCAATGACAACTATTGAATCACTGTAATAATTTTCAGCAGAAAATATTTATAATCATGGTGGTAGGGAGGTGCTAGGGAGGACTATTGTCCTCAGAGATTCAAGTGGGTGCTTAAACACAGAGAGTTGTAGATTCCATCTGGTTGCAGTCAGAGAAACCAGGGTGGCAGGGTGGTGCAAGGGAGAACTGCTGTTCTCTGCTATACAGGTTGGTTCCTGTGTGACTGGAAGTTGGTGCTTCCATCCAATTGGTGCTGGAACACTCAGGGAATTGGTGCTTCCATCTAGTGGGTGCTAGAGAAACCAGAGAGTTGGTGCTCTCAAACAAGTTGGTGCTTGTATAAGTGGAAGTAGGTGCTTCCATCCAGTCGGTGTTGGAACACTCAGGGAGTTGGAGCTTCCTTCTAGTTGGTGCTAGAGAAAACAAAGAGTTGGTGCTCTCAGCAAGTTGAAGCTTGAAAAACAGAGGTTGTAGCCTCACAATGAGTTGGAGCTCATATGTATGATAATGTACAGAATGTAAAGATTACTTATCATACCAAGAAGAAGAGGTTTTTACCCTTTATGGGTTTCCTCGGGAAATATCTGTCTCTGTATATTTCATATGTGTGACTGATGTTGAATGTTCTATTTCTTACCTCTCTGCATTATTTTGATTGTCATTGAGTTCTCTGTAAAGAGTTTAAAATAAGCATAATTTTTTAAGCACGGTAACAACTGATTCACTCCCCCCCCCCTCTCAGTTGTCCAACAGGAAATTGGTTCCAAGACCAAAGGATAAGAATGTGATCGGCATAAAGTGGGTATACAAGAATAAATTGAATGAATATGGACATATTACAAGGAAAAAAGATAGATTGGTATGTAAAGGATATGCACAAGTTGAAGGAATCGACTTTGAAAAGACATTTTCTCTAGTTTCTAGAATGGAAGAAATCTGATTTATTTTATCTTATGCATGCTCCAAAAATATTAAAGTGTATTAGATGGATGTAAAATCAACTTTTGTGAATGGGGAACTTGAAGAAGAAGTCTACATTGAACAACCAGAAGGATTTCAGTTGTCAGAAAACGTAGATTATGTTTGTAAATTAAAGAAGGTCTTGTATGGTATAAAACAGGTTCCTAGAGCATGGTACTCTAGATTGGATAAATATCTATAGTAGGCCAGGTTCAGAAAAGGAAGTGCAGAAAACAACCTCTACATCAAGGTAAGTTAAGATAATATTTTATTAATTGAAGTTTATGTTGATGATATTAATTTTGGTAGTGATGATGACAGGTTAAGCCAGAAATTTTCAAAGGATATGAAGAATGAATTTGAAATGTCATTGTTGGGCCCTTCATTTTTGAGAAGGAATCACACAAGATTTGACTAAGAACAATTTGTGCAAAATCCATCAAAGGCTAGGAGAAAGAGCAATAGAAAGCAGTTGCAGAAGTCAACGCAATGCCAACGAAGCAACAAACGGTTGCAACAGAACAAGAAAGCGTGCAAGCCGAGAAGAAAGACACAACCCAACTATATATAGGACTGAACATAATTGTAAAAGGGTTGGTTCATTAGTTCATGAGTTAGTTATTTGGGTTGAGTTGAGTCAGGTTGGTCAGAGTCACCCAGATTTTGGGATTAACTGTTGATAATTGTTGTAAGTCGAAAAAAGACAAGTCTGAGTCTGTAATGAATTAGAAATACCAATTAGAGAATTAGAGCTTTGTGACATGGGTCCAGAGTCAAGATTTTGTACTAACCCCTACTAGGTAATTATGAGTCTGTAATCAGAGAAATATCCTAAAGATAATATGAAGCAGGACCAAATTTCAAAATATGTTGCGTCTTTGTATGTTTACTTATGCATTATAGTGTTTCCTTATGGTTTATGAGTTCTAATTGATGGTTCTACATTTAAATGCTTGCTCGCAACATATGTAGGTTTGATTCTTTCATTTATATGTTTTAGATCTTTTAATGTCTCTCGCGCAAGAACATGAATGCGTTATGAATGCTCTATGGATCCTCTTTAGTCTTTTCCCTACCCTTCCCTATCTATCTGTCTTAGCAGTGCTTCGGGTGAGACTTCTTCTCTCTGGAGGAGATGAAAATGACAACGCTCTAAACTACACGGTGCCTTTTGTTGGTAACCTGAGAAGGACCCCAGTCTATTCAAATTTGTGCCATTAAAATGGTTCTATTGCCAGGACCTGTGTTAAAAGGGAACTTGTAGGGAGAATGTTTCCGCCGATCCATAGATCTGGAATTAATCATTGGTGGGAAAGGAAATGTGACACCTTCATATGGCAAGAAGTGGAACTAAGGAGAAAATCAGTGGAAAACACTCGTGAAGCAATATTTTACTCAGAAAGATCGAGTGACCAGTATGAGATTTTCTAGGTTAAATTCCTGGAATAATTTTTTCACTAGATAAAGAGGCTCCAATAAGATCTAGAGTTCCAGGGACAGGACAAGAAGATCTATGTGTGGGATACCAAAATGTTAGCAGCACTCCAGAGGCTGGATTGTCCAGTTACATGAGCTGTGGATTTATGGGTTATCACCATGTTAGAGGTATACATAATCGAATTTGCAGCTGAGAACCACCAGTATTTTTTCGTTGGCAGAGGAAATTTTCAAGAAAGGCGCAAGGGTAAGACTGTTGAGAGAAATACCCCTATGGTTTAAGTTTTTATTGATAGAGTAAGGGATGTTGATTATGTCCCCGACCGAGATGGCAGTGTAAACACCCTTGCTTGGGATATGGAGAGACAGGGTGACATTCATGGCGTGAGAGAGGGGAAGGGTTATTTGAAAAATGGGGGGGAGACAACAAGAAATGGACTCAAGGGATGAGCAAGCCTTGAAGAGAGCCACCATAGTTGAGAAGTGGTGGCACAACAAGATCAAGAAAGCAGCAAGACATTCTGAAAAGTTGAGGAAAGAAGGTGGATCGGGAGAAGTAGAAGAAAGATAGATGGAAGAACTGCAGAGGATGAGAATACAGGAACAATTGGCCAGTCAAAGATCAAATGAGAAAGAAGCGAGGAGAGAAAGAAGTCCCCAAGAAGTGGGAAGAGAAGGAGAAAGTACATATGTAAGAGAGGAGGAAGCCAACATGAATCTTCGAGGAGAAAGAGAAGATTCATCCCCGATAATAGGAGAGATCGGGAATTCGGTCGAAGAGATCATCCCAGTGGAAGCTAACGAGACCCCCCAGATCAAAGAAAATCACCCCGAAGCCAGTGGCGCCAACCCTGAATCACCCATACCCCAAGTGCCTTCTATACAAGAAGTAAGTTCAATACTACCTTCTCATGCTAGTTTTGTTCCATAGAATTAGTTAGTCAGTCACAACCAGGAAGTGCAGGTACATGGAGGATATTGGGATCCCTCGGTAGATCATAAGTAGGACTGTTAGGGTTCATATTGATACGAACAACAATATTAGCAATGGCTAGCCATGCAGGAGGTTTGATTGCCCAATACCCAGAATTTTGGGGTAAGGGAGATGAAGATGTTGAGAAACACTGGTTCCTGTGCGAAGAAATCTGGAGATCCATAAGGACTCTGGATGCAAATAAGTTGTTCGAGTTCTAGTCTACCTTGAGAGGTTGCACTCTCATGTGGTACATGAAGATCATTGAACCAGGAGTGCCAGGGACCCAAGGTCAAGCGTTCATACTTGGCCAGGTACGAACGAGGTTCATAATAGAGTTCAAACTACCTCAGTCAAAACAATAGGCTATGTCTGAGTTGCGTGAGATCCAGCAGAGGGAAGGTGAATCGGCCTAGGAGTACAACCAATAGTTTAAATATGCTAGAGGGAGGTTGGAAATTTATGCTGAATTGGCGACTCCACTAGGAAAGATACTCTTTAGGGTTTCCAGATTTAGTTGAGTTTTTGGGTAGTTTAAAGGATTAGATTTTTTGTTTCTTTGTCTGTTTGTTTTCTGTTAGGTCTGAGCTAGCAGGGAACTTGGTTCTTTATACCAGTTTTTCCTTGACTGTTGCTTGACGGTAATTATCGAGACACACAGAGGTACACGCGGCCTGCAGAAGGCCTGCACGCGTGTACCCGCGCCCTAACCTTTTACAGCACGTGTGTGAACGCTAGCTGAAGAGGTTTCAGTAGCGTGTAGGAGTCAGAGAGCTTGAGAGGCAGTCCTCCTCTTCCCTGTCAGAATTATACATTCTCAGGGGGCTTTCTGGATCTTGTCTGAGTCTTGCTGGTTCACAGTCTTGTCTCAATTTTCTGTATTGCGTTTTTTTATTCTTTGCAATTATTTTTCTTTTCTGTTAAAGAAGAAGCATCCAATCCTTCAAGAGACCCTGGTTGTCAATACCAGAGACCTCTTCTAGGTCTGGGCTGCCTGTGTTTAGTTTTGTCTTGGATCTTATACATACACGCGGCTTGTGCAAGTGTAGCCCGCGGGTACCCGTGCTCTGTTGTAGCTCAGCACGCGTTTGCACGCGTGCTGTTTCAGTGACAGTAGCGGGCTTGATAGGTTTCTTTTCAATCAGGGTGGGGAAATCATCCCCTCCTGTGGTGAGAAGTGTTCCTTTTAGGGGTTTGATTCTAGGGTTGCACAGTCAGTAGGTTAGGGCCTCTTACCCTTAGCCTGTTTTTTTTCTTAGTTGATAGTTGATAGAAAAGATAAAAAAGAAAGATTTTGTTTTATGGTTTTTAGACAAGCGTAAGAGTCGGTGCTTTCTCGATTGCCATTGTGTGTCTTTTCTCTGGTTCTTTGCGATCTGCGCTTTAAGCCAGAATTTTATTTTGTTTTCTTGGTTTTGTGCTTGTCGGCATTTTCCCTTTGTTGCTTCATTTAGCACTTAAATAAAAAAATATATATCTCTTTCTCGTTTTCTTCTTTGTTTGAAGATTGTGTTTCTGCATCAATAGCTAGGGAGAAGTCTTTTTGTTCATAAGTTTTTGCGGGGAATTTAGAGCATAAGTAGCTCGTAGATGAGTGAAAATTCCTTTATGTTTGCTGCATGAAATCTTAGCAAAATTGAAAAGAAAAAGAAGTCTTTCTTTGTGAAAAGTTGTTGATTTTTGCATTTAGTAAAAGTCTTTTGTTTCCAGCATTTTTCATTTGTTTTTGCTTTGAGTCTTTAAACATCATCAGTTTCACCTTCATACCTTGTGACATAAAAAAACTAATAAAAGCAACGCTAATTTAAAATCTATTAAACTTTTTGTTTGTAGGGTTCATACACTAGCTCAGGACTAGGGCCTTGGAATAGGTTGGAGAGGAAACTCTCCAAGGCCACTCAAAACCAAACATTGGAGTCTGTGATAGGGAGTGTAGAAGTCCAGTTTTATGGAAGTTATCCGGGACCCCCCTCTAACACAGGGGATAAACACGAGGTCGTGTAAGGAAAGGTAGCGGAGATAACCCCTCCAAAGCTGGACCAAGCATAGTGGAGAACACATATCGAGGATTTGTTTTGGGATTCCGTCGTTTGCATTTGCCACGGGGCTTCATGGGTCTTGAATCCGTTCGAGGTCCTCAGTTGTCTTCCAGAACATTTTCTCTCGATACCCTTGACAGGTTTTGGGCTTGATACCCTGCTCATTATGGTCTACCCGAATATCGACTGTACCCGCCTAGTGACTGTTCGCGTGCTAGAAAACTAGTTGCCAATCGTTTTAGGGACATACACATGTGACTGCAGGGGTATACCGCGGTACCTAGGACAGACATCGAGCCACGCTTTGCAGAGTATACCTGGAGGGTGCTTCCGTTTTCGAGTTGCACTTGCACCGGTAAGTTGCTCTAGTGTTGGTTGTTGTAACTGTTCTTCAAAATAGTTAGTGATTTCTTGTCTTATCTCTTAGAGGCTTCTTTTTTAGTGTGTGTTACTGTTTGATCGTGTATAATACCTTAGTGTGTCTTGGATCTTCTCACATGGTGGAATATCCTGAGCTCCCTCGGACATGAAGGCTCCTGGGCCTGCCGTCGGTTATACTGGAGCCACCCCCGCCACCGTTGAGGCGGAATCTAGACCAACAAGGGTCTTTCGAAGCAACCGGGTTACAAACCATTGTGCCCGAACAACTCCCGGAGGAATCAATCGCCAATATTGGCTCGGTTGAAACCCCAACCACTGATACTTGGCCATCGGTCATTGTACCAATCCAATTTTACGAACGCCTCTCAGTGCCTCACACAGGTATGGAACCAAACGTTGTTACTTCCTATGGGAATTCTTCCATTCCCACCACTTTTGCTACCACAGGAGAAGCATCTCCTAACTTGTTGTCGTCGGTCTGAGCCACTACGGTCTCGGCCACAACTATGTCGCACAGTGGACCGATCCCATCTATCACGGAGGCCACAAATCCATTCACACCTAGTGCGACAAGCCCTTCGTTCTCATACGGTATGCCTAGTTCAGGTACAAGTCCTGCACTCACTTACTCCACTTTACAGACTTTGGGTCTAGGGGAAGGGAGCTCTAACGCTCGTCTGCAAGGTCAACTTGGGGGCATTCCTGTCCCTTTTAATGATTTTCCTTACGCTGGAGGTCATATCCCCCCGTCGTCCCCTTCACTTGGTGGTCTACATCAGCAGTCCGTCGGAGAGCCTGCACACATGAGTTCGTTTGGAGTCGGGAGTCAAGGAACACCTGCGCAAAATCTGCCGGTAGGTTTGTCACCGTTTGTTTGGAACAGGACGTTTGGTAACAACACTTTCGCATCTGTTTCTTTCCCATCTGGGGGCACTCCCATATTTGGATAGTCTACTCCGGCGCAGGTTACTATTCCTGCGCCGGGGGCACATATAGCAGGACCTTGGAACTCAGGACAAGGATCTGTTCCCTCCTCTAGAATGTCGTTATGGGGTAATTCTTTCCACAGGTAATGGAACCCTGGACAGACTTATATGCCTCTCCCATCAGGACCAGCATGGGTTAATCCTTCCCAAAGTCCTTCAAACACAATGCATGCCCACATTCCTATGTCCTTTATGGGGAATCAGCCAATGATTCTCCACAGATGAAAAATCCTTACACTGGTCAGGGCCATGGTTTCTACCAGAACCCGGGTCAGCAGCCAAACTTTTCTTGGCAACCTAGTGCCAGTCAAACTCCAGGAACCTTTTTCCCAGGCTATCAGCAGCAACCCAAACTACCATTCCTGGCGATGTTACACTTGCTAGATTTGACAAGGTTGTTAAATGATATTATTTGTCACAATCCACGTTGGCATCCTATGCCAATGAAGTTGCCTTCGGACATTCCAAAGTTCGAGGCCAAGCCTAACGAAGATCCAGGTGATCACGTGACTAATTTCCATCTTTGGTGTTTATCTAACTCATTGAAAGATGACTCCGTACAGTTGCGATTGTTTCAACGCACTCTTATCGAGAGTGCCACGAAATGGTACATCGAGCTTGATCACTCAATATACTCTTCTTTTGGCGAACTGGCGATGGCCTTCCTTAACCATTTCCAGTTACCTGTGAGATACGACGTGGGCACAAAGATGCTTGCTAATTTCGAACAGATGACAATGGACCATATCTCTGATCATATCCGAGAGTGGAGACGCCGAAAGAGTCTAATCAAAGTACCAGTCCCACCATCATTCCTACTTGAGTGGTTCCTTAAGTCTTTAGTCCCACAATTATCCAAAGATGTCGCGACTTCAGGATTTTTCTCCGAAGAAGATGCCATCATGAGGGTTCAACAGTTCGAGCTCATCTATTCTCAGTCTGGTTTATTGTACAACATCCTTCTGGATGCACCACAATCGATACTGGATAAAACTAGATAGAGAGTTGGACCACATGCCGATGGTATTGTTGGTTCGGCACAAACCAAGCCCGTTGAGAAATTGACAAAGCAATTGCAACAGTTATCTATACAACACTCAGCAGCCAGCCAAACTACTACTTTGGCTGCTCCTCCTACCCAAACGTCTGAAGTACACTCCGTGTAGACGACTAACCCAAAGGCCACCCAACAGCCTGAAGGGAAGAAAAAACAACGAAAAAAGGGTAAGGGGGAGAAAAAACCCACTGATAATGCTGGCAAGGGCACCACGGAAAAATGGAAGGTGAGGTATCTGTGCAACTTGTGTGTGGAAGACCACCTGACCCATCTATGTCCTCGACTTGCATAGGCTCAGAATTTTGTCACACAACAATAACAAGCCGTGTTGACTAACCCCTTTCAGCATGGGAAAAATTTAACTCAAGCCTCTACAAGTGCAGAAGGGGGCAGCCAAGAAACCTACCCTCCTCCAAATAATTCCTCATCCGCGAACGTATATATGGTTAGGGGTGATGCTTTCATAATGACTAGAGCGCACGACTATAGTAAACTAAGTGCCTCTGAGAAGGGTAAAGAAGCTGAGCTCCCATATCTTTCTCTACAGATCGAGAATACGTTGGGAGAAACAATGACACGCATTCCAAAGGGTGCATTTAAGAAAGATTCTCACAACCCAAATGCAAGGGCTGCCCAGAATTACTCTGTGGTGGAAGATTTATCACAAACCCCTTGTGCGATGTCCGCTTTGGAGGTCCTCTAAAGCTGCCCTGCTCAGAGGAAAGCCTTGTTAACTTTTTTAGGCTCTACTGAGACTTGTAACCCGGGTACCATCATGTTAGATACGACCGACTTAAAACCTCGTCTTCCTTACCATGTAGCGTTTCAGATAGTAGTGGCTCATCCCACGAAAACTTTTACACGCAATATCTTCCGCACGGTGGTCGACGAGGGTGCCTCGACATGCGTTATGTCGTTAGCATGTTGGAAGGCCATTGGCCAGCCCACTTTATCTCCATCACCTACTCTCCTCACTGCTTTCGACGGTCGTTCTTCCCGACCACATGGAATCATTCCTTCTTTCCCTGTGCAGTTAGGAGGGAAGACTGTGTGTGTCGAAGTAGAGGTAGTCGATGCTCCCCTCAACTATAATCTCTTGTTAGGACAAAGTTGGACTTATGCTATGCAAGCTGTGGTTGCTAGAGTTTTTCGAGTCTTTTTGTTTCCGCACGAGGGTCGGATAGTGACCATCGATCAATTGTCCTTCTCTAGACCTGACCCAACTTTGGGGGAATCCACGGTTCCCATGATTGATAATCCTCAACCCGGTGTTGTTAACATAGGAGTTGGTTTGTGCCCATCCTTGATGGGTACCTTCGATTACCCGCCTCCTCATGACGATGTCAAATTTATATCTAACCACCATAAGGCTGAGATTTTTCAAGTTTCGTCGTTCTGCACAACTTACTTCGAGGATCCTTGGATTCTTCCTTCCCCATCAACCACGATGGATGAGATAGGGCACTCAGGCATGTCCATGCCCTTGTTGGCCGCTGAGGTAGCGTACTCTTTAGTCCAACAATCTTCAGCTAACCCTGATCCGACTCCTGCACAAGAGTTATATCCACTTCTAGAGCCCATTTGGGCTCAGGGTTCTCTCGCTAACGTCGATTCGTTAGAATTAGCCTTGCCTTCTGACGAAGCAGTAATTGAAGCAATGACTAGTCCAGACAAACCTTGGGAAGATCTTCATCACAGATCATATTTCCTCCCAAAGTTAAGCCGAATCAAAGCAGGAGAATTCACCATAACTATGACTGGAGATAGGTCTTGTCATACTAATCCCTTAGCTACACACAAGATCTATGCTGAGGGTAATATGGCAACCATTTCTAAAATGATACCTATCAATATCTCCAGAACCCATGGCTTCATAGACAATGTTTTCTTCGGAGCATACAGCTCCCACGAGGAGATGCCAGGCATCAACCCACAAAGAGTCTATCATGAGCTAACTTTGTTGTTTTTCAAGCTTGCTTTGAGATCCGAAAGCAACATCCGGTGAGACTGCATTTATGCTTTTCGATCTTGCCCGAATTAACTGAGAAAAGTAAACATTATGGAGTCTTCTTTAAGCCCTTTTTGGACTCCTTAAAGATGAAAATATTGCCGAGTGACCTTGTTTCTTCACACTCGTTAAATTGGTCCAGAAGAATGTTCCTTAAACAAGTCTCCTTTTAAGCCCTTTTCAGACCCTCTAAAAATGAAAAGATTGCCGAGCGATCTTGTGACCTTTCACGCTCGTTAAACTGAAATTTGAAGTCACATCTATCCGATGGTAGTTTACCCCTTTTTCGGTCTGGACGGTATAATTTTATTCCTTTTTTGGGCCTAAGGGACAAAATTTACGAAAAATAAACCCCCACGGAGTCCATAGTTAAGCTCTTTTCAGACTCCCTAAAATTGAAAAGATCATCGAGTAACCTTATTCTTTCACACTCGTTAAATTGGTTCAGAAGAACATTCCTGACGGAGTCCATAGTTAAGATTTTTTCAGACTCCTTAAAATTGAAAAAATAACCGAGTGATCTTGTCCTTTTCACACTCGTTAAAATGGTTTTGAATTGATGTCTAATCGGTGCTAGTTTATCCCTTTTTCGAACCGACTAGACTATTGTCGAAAAAGGTACCCCATTGGAGTCTCCTTTTATGCTTTTTCAGACTCTCTAAATATGAAAAACTACTGAGCTTCCCTTCTCTGGGCTCGTTAAACTTACATCGAAGGACGTTACCATTGTGTGTTCTATCAACCGCATTTGCATACCTTAGCCATCAGCCTTGTAACAGTTTGCTTCTGTGTCTTAACACCTTTGGCCACAAGAGGATTTTTTCCGAGTATCATTTCCCAGAACATCAGTCTTGTCCTTGTGCCTTGAGATTGTATGTTTGTCGTACTCGTTCCTCCGTTGTAACGTAATATTCATTTATTCTTTTTCAAAAACTATAAAAAAGAACAAAAAAATCAAATATACCCCGAAAAGAGGATGGGAAAAGTATTTTCTTTATTGGCAGCATCATGAGACGCCCTTGGATGAAGCACATCTTTTCATTTGATCATCAAACTATGGGATGTAGTATGACTTTAGGAATATTTTCTCGCTATATAGAGTTGTGTCCTCCACCGTTTGGTTACTCTTCCAAACATATGGAGAGTTTGCGTTGCCTCCTTCTTCGTAGAATTATGATTAACATATATGTTGCATGAGTCTTATCACTTGTCATGCTATTGTCCAAGGGAAGTTTGTCACTAAGCCTGAGTCGACCCCTCTGCAATATATCTATTGTCCGCATACCCGGCCATCCTGAACGTCCAATCAAGTCCTTGTTCGAAATCACTGAAGCCTTCAGTCAAATCATCAAGATTATCAAGTCCATAACCGACGAGATGTTGAAGACCTCTAGGTAGTGTAGTTATACACTCATATTACACTCCTACCCGAGTTTTAGAAGATTTTGAAGTTGTTGCTCGATCTCTGAAGTACAGCGATCAGGCCGAATCAACTTCTGGGAGATGGATACTTTATATGTATATCTTCTATTTTCGAGATGTAGATTCGCTGTGTATTATTCGCGGCTACTCTTTATAGTTATTTGACATGGATCTACAGTGTATTTGATTGGTAGCCATGGTTCTATTTTATCCCGAGCATGGGTATGCCCGCCTCGGTGAGACATTTGTTATTTTGCAGATGGCACCTCCTGGTTCCTCATCCTTGGGCTCACTCATTCAGCACATCAGTACAGATTGGTAAAAGATTGGTAATGTATTTCGGCCATCAGATGCTCTTCTGACCTCACACATTAGGGGGCATCTGTTATAACCCTAAATTTCACCACACATGCTTACCTGGCATCAGGCCAACTCATATCCCTTCTT
>ML786981.1:222862-279648 GCA_009831015.1 Picea engelmannii
TGGATTGTTGACTATGTAACCTTGTAACCCCTTGTGTGCAAAGAAAACAACAAGTGGGAGAATGTTGGGTATGTGTTATATTCTTTGCACGAGTAGTAGTGTATGAGCGCCTGCACCGGGCGTGCAGGGGGGTTAGAGGGGGGGAGTAGGGGGGCGGAGCCCCCCGCTCGGGGGTTCGGGGGCAGCGCCCCAGATTTTTTTTTTTTCGGGCCGAAATATTTCCGGGAAGAAATATTACCGGGACGACATATCTCCAGAACCACATGATATTAGGTGGTTTTTGGCACATGGTTTTTTGCCGATGGTTTTCTAGTTCCGGTTAAGGAATTAGGGTTTTGGACTAATCCAGGTCATTGGGTTAGGGTTTTGGATGCCGTTGGCTCCTATATCTATATTGTATTGTAAACAATGTAAAACAACGTGTATCAATATAATATATGTTGGTTTTCCCGGTTTGGGTTTCCAGGTGAAAAATATCTGTGTAATGTTTGTATTTGCCATTGTATCTTTTCTGTTCTTTTCTGAATATCAGTTTGTAGTAGATATTGTACAAGGTTAGAATTTACATGGACTTACAAAATGTATAGTAAAATTTTTTAGGTGTCTAAACATACTTTTGCATATAATAACACTCACCAATACGATGTCTGTTTCTGCATACCTCGCACCAAGGTAAGGTGACTTTCTTCAAAGGGCTCAGAGCTCCAGAATCCAAGTATTCATTGAATAGGGGACAATGTTCCTTGTCATGGCCTTTTGATCTACATATGACACACCATATGTCTTATATTTTATATTTTCCCTTGTCTTTCTTGATATCTTCAACCTGCAGAGAAAAACTAGTTAGCTGACTTAGGATCTGACTCATACCCGAGATGGATTCTCCCATAGGGGTTGATTCTAAATTCATGGTCATATCCAATGCCTCAGCCTGCAAAGCAATATTCTATTGCATAAGAGGAAATATGATGTGTGGTAAGAGGGCAACAATGAACCATTCTTTGTTCTATTCATCCGGGATCTGAAAACTCAATCGGCATGTTAAGGTTTTGAATCTTAGATCGAACTCCTAAATAGGTTCGACCACCTTCTGCTTGATCTCTTTCAGCTCTGTAATACATTTTGATTCTGACTTGGGTTTCTTGAACTCTGTAATCAATGCATTATTAATCTAATTCAGTGGTTTAGGTTGTGCAAGTCCTTGGACAAGCTTCATATACTAGCTCAGTGCACGGTCCCTTAGAGTGGTATTGAACTTTTTTCTTTTGACAACTTCGTCGGTAAAATTTTTAATATTTCATACAGCTTCACACAGGAACTAGTGTTGTTCAGGATCTTCAGATCCATCTCCCCTAAAGATAGGAAGCCTCATCTCATCTTCCATAGATCTTCCTAGAGTTCCTAACTGAATGTGTGGTGGAATACTATTGAAAGTGCTTTGGACGCTCTAGTGGCTGGGATTACTCTAGTTTCTTAATACTACTGAATCAAAAGGAGGGATAACAGGACTTAATTCAATGGTCTGCGTAGTTTCTGAAGTTTCAGGTTCTTCCCAACGAAGCTCTTCAGCTTTCCCTTCCTCTGTCCTAGTGGGTTATTAATGTTCTTCGTCTGTCAGTTCTTTCTCTTCTCCACTGTAGAAACCCTCCTCCATGTAGTTTTTCTTAAACAGGTTTGCAAGGTGAACTTCTCAGAACACTCTCCCACTGCGTGTATGTCCAGCTTCTATGTTGTTGTCTGAATTCTTGAACATTAGCCTTTCTTGATCCAACCAATCTATTGTGTCTTCAAGATGTTCTTCTCATGCAATAGCATCTTGATTCTTAGCTTCATAAAATGAAAATTTTTTCCTCTGGGTCCCTTAAAGAAATATCTCTCGGCTTGGCTGTATGATTCTACTCTGTCAACATCGAACTTTGTGATGTACCCTCTAATGGTGCTATCTAACCAGTGATCAACTGCTCATGATGCAATGTTATCAACTATTTTGACCTTCTTGATCAGCTCTGATGTCCAAACCACAAGAGGTCTAGATCGGATCTCAAACTGGGTATCTTCTAGTCTAGCCAACCACTCATACAACTCCTGATGGATTCCTCCAAAGAAAATTGCATGTATATCAGTAGAGATATATTTCTCCATCCAATATTCTGATCTAAGATTAGGGTTCTTTTTCTGGGCTTCATCGAAGTCCTTTTCTTGATATTCTATCAATTTTTGAATCTTTGTCTTCGATGGAAACCACCTTGACATTCCCTCAAGAATATTCCATTCCTGACAACGGAACCATGTGTTGGCACAAGGGCAGACCCAGGGTTTAGCTCCAAGAGCGCACCAACAGGACCTAACTACTGGCCCTTTCATCAACACTTGCGAAGCAGATGCAGTCTCACATGAAGCAGTTATGAGAGGCTTGTAGGACAAAGATATCTACAACCGAAGGGAATATCAAATGGATCTAACACAAGAACAAAACAACATTCATAAATCAATTATCATCTTAGATCTACTTTTCACATCTACTTATCAGATCTAAAGTAGTAATTCAATCACAATATATCAATGATAGAGACAAAAGATCAATCACACACAACAAAAAATATGCGTGGTTCACCCTCTCTCTAGGGCTACGCCCACATAACTGTTCTATAATATATTAAGGTAAAGCATATAGTTCTTATCTGCACTCTTAGCTATTATATCTCTTCTCTTCTCCTCTCTTCCTCTCCTCTCCCTGCACACCTAGCTCCAGGGTTGATCTTCACACCCAGCTGAAGATTCTTACAATACCATAATTCTCTCACTCTTAGCACTTCTCACTCTTAGAACTTATCCCTCTCGATACAATACTTACTTACATCAACAATACAATTAGATCAACAACAATATCATACCAACCCAAAGTACCAACCCGACCAAGGTCCTTTAGACCTTTATTTATACATTACAATAGCTCACAGACAACCTTAGGCCAAAACCTAGGTGTCCAAAACCCTAGATACCAAAACCCTAGGAGTCTAAAATTCTAGGTCAACTTGACCCATATTTTCAGGGCTTTGCCAACCCGTCTTTCCTTTCTTCTCACACGGTGCTCCAAAGCATCCATCAATGGATTTTTCCACTTGTTGAGTTGTCCACGATCCTTCTTCCTTGCTTATCTATCATCCCCGATCTCCTCGTCCAACGAATTTCTTTCTCATGCTTCGCTCCATCTTTTCTTCTCTTTTTTTCACTTCAACCCAATAATCATCACTGTTTCTTCTGCGAAGTTTTCATTCTCCCTTTTCTTCCTTGATTCTTCACATAATTCCATAACCAAGGGCCAACAAGTGCACTCGATGTTATACGAAAGGCCATCTAGCAAACGAATGTTCGAGAATGAGGTGACTAGGACCTCCTCAGAATCTGATGGTAACCCTGCGAGGACCCACATGAGGAGTTTCACAAGTGTCGATGAATTCATCATTCCATCACCCCACCCCATATCACGCTTTCCCAGGAGGCCAAGCAACACTGACAATGGAATATTGTGAAATTTGTTGAATCCACGGTCATGGGCCAAGATAGTACCCCATCATGTAGAAATACTCGACAGTACCAAACACAATACATTGTGAGTTCTGGGCATCTACTACACATACTACCAATCAATGTAGAGCGTTGGACGCACTTGCAGACAAATTAGATTGAACAACATTCAGGGTGAATGAAAACCCTCAGGGACGAGGAAGAGGTTGAGGAGGTGGAGCTCAAGGATATTTCAGAGGACGAAGAACTGGGGGATGAGGACCAAGCAGATGTTATAACTGCGATGAACAAGTTCACTTGGACAAATATTGTCCTCATCCAAGGCGACCATGGTGCTCTCACTGCAGAACCAACAGACACACAACTGAAGAATGCCCAGAGTTAATTGCAAAGTGGGAAGACAGAGTAAAACAAAGAGGAACTAACCTTATCAAATCAGAGATCAAGAGGATTTCTAAGGGACAATTTCACAACCTTAATATAGTTACTCGAGGAGGATCGAAGACAGGAGCTGATGCTTATACTCTACCTCAGATCCAAAAAGCGTCACCTAAGGGAGATAGGTATGACTCCCTAAAGAAAAAGTTGTTCTTTAAATATGCCATAGAAGTATTCCAGAGTATTCCTAGTCATGAAATGAAAGAGAACCCCCCCCAACCGACTGTTTACCCTAAGATGGTGCAAGTCCCTACTTCACCCACTGCACCCAGGAACCCCATAATCATACCAAAACAACCTGAGCAACGTCAAAACACAGTTGACCTTTGGTTTCAATTATTCTCTGACATTCTAGGGAATGATAAACTAACAAAAAAGGCATACAATGCCCTATACCTAGTCTTAGGGAATGCAAAAACCTCAGAAGCAAGGATAATGGATAATCTTCCTGAGAAGAGTACTCAGAGAGTTCAGCAAAGGAAAGTGCAAACCGAAAAATAATTTTGACTAGTAGCCCAATTAGATGACTTCGAAATTAAGGAATTCATGTTGGACCTAGGATCAGATGTGAACATTCTTCATAAGAAGACCTGGGAAGCCTTAGGAAAACCAAGACTGAATATTCCCCAATTCATTTAAGAATGGAAAAACAATACTGTATCTTTCCCATAGGAAGACTGGAGAACGTGGAAATCGATGTAGCAGGAGTAAAAATACTAGTTGAATTTGAAGTCATTGAGATCATGGGAGACAAGGACCCTTAGCCTTCACTACTTGGCATCGATTGGGCCTATGAAAATTATGCATTAATTGACTTAAATAAAGACACCATGACTTTTGAAGCTGAGGGAATTAAGGTAGTTCAACCTTTGGATCCATATGTAGGACTCAGGTACACATAACCAACATACAATAATATGGAGGGAGAAGACCTAGAACAGTTGTACACTGTAACAATGGGAACAATAAATGATTATATAAACCCTACTGCTAATGGATCAGTAAGCTGGAGAAGTATACAGTTAGTAGACGAAGACTTAGAACTAGATTTTGATAGTTGGCAACAAGGTTTTCACGAAATATTCTCAAGAAGATGCGCAACTGTTAGAATGACCAGATGGGTTGGGACCAAAGTTAGAGAACACCCAGTGTACAATGGTACCTCATATGTAGACAATTTTATGCAGAATATGGAAGAGAATGTGAGAGAAGATCAAACAATCTCGATACTAGATGTAGCTTTTCAGAACACCCCTTCCAGATGGTGGGCCACTCATAAATCCGTACTCAGAACTTGGGATGAACTGAAGCAAGCTCTCAAGTATAGGGTCTGGAATAAGGAGCAGTTGGAATCAGAGATGCATATGGATCTCCAAGTTGTGCAACCATTCAATGGAGAATCAGATCCTAGAATACACATTGAACAGTGTGCGGCATAGTGGCAAGTTGCGGAGATACCCTCTCACTTCTGGGTTTTGGTATTTCCCCACTCTCTAGGCCCAATCCCAAAATCTTGGTTCATACATGAAGAAACCATAAGATAGACCAATGACTGGCAGACACTGGCATCTCAATTGTGCAAGGACTTCTCATTCACAAGTAAGTACCCTGAGATTGAACTATCTTTTCAAAATATTAAATAAATTATTTTTACAACCAATAATAATAAGAGATCAAACTTTGTAGTGTGTCCCAAACATACCCAAGAACTTCAAAATAAACTCCACTTACCCTTGATTGACAATCCTATAGAATGTTACCATATTAGAAAAGATTCATAAATCCTAGATGACTTAGAATAACTAAGAAACCTAGCCATCAAAGAGACAGAGAGGAGCGGAGAAATCCAAAACACCATACCCAGCCAGACCGATAGTTCCTACAACCACCCATTAAAATTGCACAAAATCAACATAGGGACTGTAGACCAACCCAAGATAGTTATGGTGCGAGATTACTGGGATGAGAAAACTGGTCAGGAAATACAGATTTTACTGAGGGAATATGAGGATTTGTTCCCAAAGACTTTTTTAGAATTAAAAGGAATCAAAGGAGTCATGGGAGAAATGAAGATTGAGTTAAAACCAGGATCCAAGCCTGTCAGACATAGACCATACCGTCTTGACCTGAGAGTAAAAGAGAAAGTTAAGAAGGAGATTGATAAGATGTTAGAAGCAGGTCTCATTTTTGTGGTAGAAGAAGCAGAGTGGTTCATCCCGATAGTCATTCAAATAAAGAAAGACACTCGGGATATTAGAGTTTGTGTGGAATACAAAAGCCTCAACTATGCCTGTGTGTATGACCCTTTCCCAACACCCTTTACTGATGAGGTGCTAGAACAGGTTGTGGAGAAGGAATAATACTCATTTACAGATGGATTTTCAGGATACCATCAAGTCAGGATTTCTAAAGAAGACAAGAGAAAGACCACTTTCAATACAGAATGGGGATCTTTTTCATACAACGTGATTCCATTTGGCTTTAAAAATACCCCTACATCTTTCTCCAGGATTGTGATAGAAGCCTTTAGAGAATTAATTCACAAATTTATAGATGTCTATATGGATGATTGGACAATATATAGCCAGCTTAAGGAACATGTAGCACTACTAAGGCTAATGTTTGATAGATGTAGAGAGTTGCAAATATCATTAAATCTCAGAAAGTGTATCTTCTGTGTGCCACATGGAAATCTGTTGGGCCACATAGTTTGTCGATAAGGAGTATTGGTAGACCCATCCAAAGTTTCGTTCATTGTGAATATGACACCACCTACGATTGCTAAACAATTCCCCTCCACACTAGGACACACAAGTTATTACCGTAGGTTCATTTGAAGATATGCCAACATTAATGCACCTCTGGAAAAACTCCTGAAAAAGGATGAAATGTTCCAATGGACTCTCGAATGTGATAAATCATTTGAGACACTTAAGGAGAAACTCATTACAACATCGATTCTAATATTCCCAAACAGGGAGAAGGAATTTCACATTCATGTAGATGCTTTCGAAATTTCCTTAGGATATATCTTAATGCAACCGAGAGATGGAGCTATGGATCACCCTATATATTTTACGAGTTGAAAGATGTCATAAGAAGAACACAACTACGCAAAGACATAAAGGAAAGGCTTAGAAATGATTGATGTTTTACAAAAATTTAGACATTATCTATTAGGGTCTCACTTCAAATTCTTTACTGATCATTCTACATTGAAATACCTAGTTAACAAACCTGTGTTGGAAGGGAGAATTTGTAGATGGTTGTTGTTATTTTAGGAATTTGTTTTTGAAGTCATCATCAAGCTGGGATGATGCAACATCAGACTCGACCATCTATCTAGGCTAGAGTCAGGAGAGAGTGGCGGTGCATTGGATGACCAGCTCCCAGATGCAGACTTGTACAGGATTGAGGCCATATCAGAATATCTGGAGAACATAGAAATATTTCTCAGTAAAGGGGCATGTCCTGAAACATATTCTGCAACACATAAATGTCATATGGTCGTTAGAGTAGTAGATTACCATTTGATCATCGAAAAATTGTATAAACTAGGACTAGACAACATCCTCAGATGAAGCGTCGTGGATCATGAAAGGCAGGACATACTCTGGGAATGCCATAGTGGAATCACAGGAGGCCACGTAGGAGGAAAGGAGATGACACAGAAAGTTCTACAAGTAGGACTTTGGTGGGAAACACTCTTCAAGGATGCAAAATCATACCCTATATCATGTGATGGTTGTTAATGGGTGGGCAAGCTGCACACCGAGATGAACTACCACTACAACTAGTTAGAGCTCTACAGGCATTTGAGAAATGGGCAGTTGAATTCATTGGACCAATAAACCCCAACAAAACATTCAAATTATAGGTACATCGCTACCGTGAATGAATACCTTACCCATTGGGAAGAAGAAACAATGATACATGACTGTTTGACAAATATTGCTGCCAGGTTCATTTTCGAGAATATCATTACCCGATTTGGATGTCCCAGGAGCCTAACCAGTGATCAGGGGGCTCATTTCATTAACAACACTATAACAACACTTACGACAAAATTTATGATCCAGCATCATAAGATCATTCCTTACCACCCATAGGACAACGGAACAGTTGAAGCCTTCAACAAGATTCTGGAAAAGGGACTAACAAAGGTCTGTTGCGCAAACCGAGAGGACTAGGATGATAGAGTTCCAACTGTCTTATGGGCCTATAGGACAACCACAAAGAAACTCCATAGATACACACCATTCCATTTAGTCTATGGGAGGGAGGCAGTGGTTCCTACATATTTCATCACTCCAAGCCTGTATATTACACAAGTCACGTGTATGACTGAAGAGGAATCAATGACACAGAGACTTGCGAAGCTACAGGAACTAGACGAAACCATATTTCTAGCAGACTTCCATCAGTCGGTTGAAAAGCAAAGACAAAAATCCTGGCATGACCGACACATTGATACCAAGGTATTCACACAAGGGGACAAGGTGTTACTCTATGACAGTCGATACCAGAAGCATCATGGCAAGTTGCGTATGCACCGGTTGGGACCCTTCACAATTGCAGATATCCGACCCTCATGAGAAATTAGACTCACGCAACTAGATGGTGTTCGATGATCGGGATGGGTGAATGGTGCTCACCTAAATCCCCACCTATCTCATAACTAAGAAAGAAGGAAATTCACTCCAATTTGATAGATCTTGTAAAATAATTAGATTTAAGTTTCGTTTCTTTCTGAAATTTTGTAGATTCAGTTAATAAAGTCCATGTACGCAGTGTTGCGCCATAACACGTAGTTTATTTGTTTGTTCAAGTGTTGGTTGATATAGAGCTTATGAATTAGCAGTACAGGACCTGAAGCATAAGAGATTCCATTAATGATAGTCATTAAAGACGATGGGGAGAACCTTTGTGGCTGGAGGGGCCATGAATCCAAATCTAATCTGCATCATAGGCCATGCAAACCCAGTCTAGTCACAACCATTATTGTCATTCTGGTACCCTATCTGACGGTCGCTAATCCATAAAGCTGCATTATTCCAAGATGCCATCGAAGTTCGCATAGGGACACCCACTCATCAAACAGAAAGGTCTCAAATCGGCCATGTCCCTATTCCACTCAAATAAGTAAATACCAAGATCGCCAATAGGATTTACCTTGATTAAACCGTCCCGTCAGACAACTCACACCTAGTTGCGTCCATATAGTCATGATGAGTAACAGTTACTGCCAAAACTTACCCACTAAGACAAGTATAAGGCTCTCAAAACTCAGTTGAGAATGTACAGTTTCTAAAAAGAGCATAGTCGTTTCCGAACATAGCAGTGCAAACCATATATGACCTTTGTAAAAGTTGCAGATGTAACCCTAGTTCTTACCTACCACAGAAGTGAGAATGTCGAGAGCCACAACAAGCTGAAGTGCCATGTCTAAAGAAGTAGTACCAGATGAGCCCTGCGACCTTAGCGTCGAGATCATGGGTGATCTTAAAGGGAAGGTAGAGCATGTTAAGCTACTAGACCTTGACCTCACAGATTCATCCTTGTTCCCACAGATTCACACAGATGTATTTTGGGAGATAGCTCCAGATGGAATCAGAGGAATGAAATTTGTACCAAAATAAGACTTCATCAACTTATTTAAATCGACCATCATGAACCTGAGAGACTTACCAGTGTTTGGTACCACATGCGAGATTGCGCACTGCAAGAAATTTATGATAAGCATGGTGCATGATAGAAGTCTATGTTTGGATAAGTGGTATCCATTCCATGCTAAATACATCCAACAACTTATTGGACTATCCTCCCAAGGAGAGGATGTGTTGAAGATAATATAGGGCCCCGACAAGCACGAGAAAAAGAAAGGTGAGCCTAGCCTATACGAGAGATTCAAAAGAAAGAGAGGAGGATGCAACAACAGATTTTGAGTGGAAATCGTTGGTTGCGGCCAAGAAAAAGGAGTACAACAAAGACACGACCCAACAGTTTCTTGTAGAAGCATCACCCCTCGCCTATAAATGGCAGGATAAGGTTGAAAGCTTTCAAGGAGTAAAGAATAGAGAATTAGAGTTGGTATCAGAATTGGGCCCTTCATTTGAGGAGGTAAAGGAAGAAAAAGCACAAACATATTAACCCAAAGAAGAAGAAAAGACGGACAAGGGAAAACAACAGAGGCTCCTAGAGGATGTGAAAGAACCAAGAGCTTGACTCGAGGAAAAGTAAAGGATTGTGGTTAGAGCCTGTTGGGCCCTTCTTTTTTGAGAAGGAATCATGCAAGATTTGACTAAGAACGAGTTGCGCAAACACCATCAGAGGTCGGGAGAAAGAGAAACATAAAGCAGTTGCGGAAGTCAGCCCAATAACAATGAAGAAACAAACAGTTGCTACAGAACAAGAAAGCATGAAAGCCGAGAAGGAAGACACAACCCAGCTATATATAGGACTGAACATAATTGTAAATGGGTTGGTTCATTAGTTCATGAGTTAGTTACATAGGTTGAGTTGAGTTAGGTTGGTCAGAGTCACCCAGATTTTGGGATTAGCTGTTGATAATTGTTGTAAGTCGGAAAAAGACAAGTCTGAGTCTTTAATGAATTAGAACTACCAATTAGAGAATTAGAGCTCTGTGACATGGGTCCAGAGTCAAGAGTCTGTATTGAGCCCTACTAGGTAATTCTCAGTCTGTAATCAGAGAAAGATCCTAAAGATAATATGAAGCAAGACTAAATTTCAAAATATGTTGTGTTTTTGTATGTTTACTTATGCATTACAGTGTTTCCTTATGGTTTATGAGTTCTAATTGATGGTTCTATGTTTAAATGCTTGCTCGCAACTTAAGTAGGTTCGATTCTTGCATTTATATGTTTCATATTTGTTAATGTTTCTCGCACAAAAACATGAATGAGTTATGAATGCTCTATGGATCCTCTTTAGTCTTTTCCCTACCCTTCCCTATCTATCTGTCTCAACAACGCTTCGGGTGAGACTTCTTCTCTCTAGAGGAGATGAAAATTCCAGTGCTCTAGACTGCACGGTGCCTTTTCTTGGTAACCTGAGAAGGACTCTAGTCTGACCAAATTCACACCAACAATCATTACTTGGAGAACTATCCCTCTTTCTAGGACTTCATATATGTCAAATCCACCAAGGAATTTTTGTTTCTCAAACCAGGTATATCAGAGAAATGCTAAAGAGGTTTGGAATGGAATATTGTAATCCAATTATCATTCTCATGCAAACCAGTTGCAAGTTAAGAAAAGATGATGATTCAAATTCTACAGATTAGAGGCAATACAGGTCAATGATTGGTAGCCTACTATATGTGACAACATCCAGACCAGATGTAATGCAGGTAGTTTGACAAGTGGCATGATTTCAAGTAGCACCAAAAGAATCACATGTATTATCATAGAAGAGGATTTTCAGATATCTCAAAGGAACAGAAGAGTTTGGATTATGGTATCCAAAAGGAAAGGATCTATCACTTATTGCCTACACAGATGCAGATTGGGCAGGTTGTATTGATGACCAACGAAGCACCAGTGGAGCAACGTTCTGCTTGGGTGCATGTTTAGTATCATGGCTAAGAAATAAACAATCATCAGTATCTTTATTTATAGCCGAGGCAGAGTATATTGCAGCAGCAACATGTTGTACAGAGGTTCTTTGGATGAAAAAAACTACGAAATATATATAGGTTGAGTATGATGATCCCATTCCAATCTATTGTGATAATACAAGATCCATAAATATCTCAAAGAACTTGGTGATTCACTCCAAGACAAACCACATTCCAATCAAGTATCACTTTCTACGAGAACAGGTTGCAGAAAAGAACATCAGAGTTGAGTATGTGGGCACAAAAGAACAAGTGGCAGACATCTTTACAAAACCACTTCCATGGGAATCCTTTGAGTATCTTCTCCAGAGACTCGGAGTTATTTCTACTCCAAAATGAATGATTTTGAATGATTATCTTATATGTCTTAGATGGACACGAGGAAGCACCATAAAGAGAACAGATTATTCATGGGGAGCAGCCTCGGATGGAAAGATACCTTTGCTATGAATGCCAAAGGGGGAGAGATTTGTCATATGCAGAGAATAGAGGCATGGTTCCAATGGGATAAATGGTCATAGAGATGTAGAGAACAGAGGCATGGTTCCAGGGGGAGCATGAGTGATATGATTTCAGTATTGCATCAAAGTGTTTCCATCAATGCCAAAGGGGGAGATTGTTGATTAAGGTTTGTTTTCATTGATGTCAACCCTTGAAGAAATCCTAGTAGCACAAAGGTTTGGGTAATGGACCCAAGTTTGTTTGATGTAAAGATGACTCATTATTGACTTGTCATGGTTGATAAGAAGTACAAATGGATGAACCCCAAAGTGGTCCCCTTATGGTAAATCCCTCACGGGAAGACGCTTTGTGGATTGAGTTCTCCTAGAAGTATGGTTAGAGAACCCATGCTTAATTGTGGAATAATGAGATGATGTTCAGTTATTTTATCAGTAAAACTATCCTAGATGTATAGTGTGTGTCATGCCATTTCCAGTGGTATGTGGAACGTCACATAACTCCTCACGGTTAGATAGTTATGGCCATATGAAGTTGAAGAACCCTCATGAGTCATATAGAAGCCTCCAAAAGTCAAGTGTTTGCAAATATATTATTTAAATAATAAAGTAAATGGGTAACTCCATAAAATAAGGAAAGTGTAATGCTAAATAAGAGGCAAATATCTCTCATTTAAACACACTTGAACACATTCAATATATTTTGTTGTGTAATACTTATTGCAAGTACTCATTGATATATCTGAAGTTGCGAAGGTATGAGGTAGTACGAAGGGTTGACGGAAAATTTCTCAGAATTACAGTGAATACAAAAAAAACCCTATTTTTTGAGGTGTACATGGGATGACATTGTATTAGGGTGCATACATACTGAGTTATATGTGGGCTAATAGTGTATTAGGGTGTGTACATGTTGATAAAGCCATGGAAACTTGAGAAGATGAAGATGCAGAGGTTCTAGATTCTGATATCAAGCTCCCAGGAAGGTCTACAGTGCTCAGATACATCAAATCTATCCATTGGTCCAAAAGGTATGTCTTATTTCTATGAATAGTTAGATTTTGATGTATGCATGAGAAATGGTTATGGAGATTTGAGGATTGTCCCTAGAGAGACTAGTGGCTGCATGGGATCTTTTGCATAAGTTAGATCTACAGAAATATAGTGCTGGTATATTTATCATTGATACTTCTTGTTGAGGCACATCTTGTATTTCTTGGCATATGACTAAGGGTTTGTGGTACATGGTTGAGAGCTTGTATTTGTGAAGTAGTTAATGTATTGAGAGGCTAAATATCATAAAGGGTTTGATGACTATATCATGTAAGGTTTATTATAATTGTTCATGATTATACACACCTATATGGAACATGAATAGAGAGAGAGATATATGCCTTTGGTAAAGGTTATGAGGATGCATACACAGGGTACAATTACATTCTGGATATAGTTTCAGGTTGTAGATCTATGTGAAAGAAGTTGCAAAGGGTTAGAAGTTTTCAGAAAAAGAAAAACCTAGTTTTCAGAAGGTATACATAGGTTTCATAACAGACAAGATGTGTACATACGCAGGTTGTTGTATAAACAGGGAGCGTACATACACATGTTGTAGAATTACAAGTCATGTATCCCTAGTTTTAGAAGGCATACATAGGTTGCATAACAAATAGAATGTGTGCATACACAAGTTGTTGTACAGATAGGGCGCATACATATGCAGGTTGCAAAACTACAGGTCGTGTATCTGTTGTATTTTGTTGATACATGTTCATTTCATGTACAGATTGATTACAGGGTAGTTATATAGGTTGGCTGCAAGTCAGTGGTACAGGTTGATATAGTTGTACAGTGGTATATCTCACCGTGATAGTGTGAAAATGGTTCCATCATTGTACTTATACGTCAGGGCGGTTGGACAGGGCAAGGATAGGTGGTTGTAGCCACCTTCCGGTTGTAGCTAGAGAACTTAGGGGGTTGTAGCCTCCTTTTGGTTGTAGCCAGAGAATTGGGGATTTGGAGCTTCCCTCAGGTTGTATCTTGAGAAACTAGGGGGTTTGAGCCTCATTCCAACTGTAGCTAGAAAACAAAGGAAATTGGTGCTTCCAATGAATGTAATTCTTCAAGACATATAAGAAAAATAATTTTGTGGTTTTCTTATTATTATTATAACATTTTTCTAGTACATAAATTCTTCATTTATGTGTTTTTCCCAAGATGTCAACTAGCACAACCATGTTGAAACATTTCTAATATACATTGACCAATGTATATGAAGCACATTTTATGTGCATGAGCACATAAAATAAGAAAAAGTTGTTTGATATATGTTGATTGGCGTATATCGAAAATATTTCAATGTGTTTGTTTTGGTTATAATAATTTCACACATGTTTAAAATCTAATGCATCTATAAGATTATCTAGTTGCATGTCTACCTTAGTCATTTTCACAATAAAGAGTGAAAAAATAGAATAAGACGCATCCTCCATTAGGACATTTCTATTGTAAACATTTTTTAATGTTAAATGTATCTTTAAATCTAGTTGTGATAGTCCATGTATAGATACCAGGTAGGCCTATGAGGATGTATGAACTAAAAATGCCACAGTAAAGACACAAACACGACAATGGAGAATACTATATATCCATGAGAAGGAAAAGCACAATAATGTTGAGCTTACATTCCTTATGAGAATATAAATAGGGTGATAAACAAATTTAAAATGTAAAGGCATTTGTTATTTTAGATTATCATGAATTTATACAAAAATGGCATAAACCTACCACTTCAACATTCTATAACGGTATAGAGCCGTGACTTTACACATCTTATATTGAAAGAATAGTTGGATAACTAATTATTCTAAATATATTTATATTGACTAAATATCCTAACACACGCTTTCTAAAATATTCAACTTATTAACCAACTTAGCATAAAATATTTTATTTCTAATTACAATATTGGATAATGGTCTCTAATAAAAATCACATATCTTAAGACTTCCAATACAAAACATACCCTATTAACTCTAAACATTAACAATAAATTTATTAATAAATCCATAATAAATTCATTGCATAATACTCAACAATCATTTAGATATTTAAAGGAACAAATTGAAAATACTATGCACTTGTTATTCACTATGGGACAAATTGTTTTGAAGTATAAACATCATACATTAACCATTTAAAATAGAATGGGAGTATATAGAGAAAATTAAAAATTCATTTTAGGTCAAATATAAAAATTGTTTAAAGTAGAAAAAAACACTTATACAAAATGTACAAAACATATCAGTATTGTATGACCACATCGGTGAGCATTTGTCTCTCCAACATTTAGAATTGTAATAATATGGATCCTCTATAAAGAAGACACATAAATCCAACATAAACCATGAAAAAAATGAAGCATAAGGACCAAAGTATGTAAAACTATAAACATGGCCATGTGATAACTTTTGTTGAGAACTTTCATGTTAAATGGTTAAAGCATGTAGCCTATGATTGAAGAGACTAGAAAATTGCAATTTACATTTCACATTAAAGCATGGTGGGGTATTTACCCATTTTGTGACACATGGTGTGGGAGGGTGGGAATGGTAGTAGGAGGAAAAAGTAGGTAGTTATTTTTATGTTTAGTGATTTGTTTTTTTGAATAAATGGAATTTTTTTGGGGATATTCCTAAATTTTAGAAAGTTGATTTTATGAGGGAACTATATATAATTATCACTTTTTATTTTATCATCGTGATGGCATCTAAGTAGTTTAGTGTGATTTGACAAAGTGTTAGAATTGTTTTCTTTATTTGTTTTTGGAATATTTGTAAGCCAATGGGGAATCCAATCTCAACATGTAATTATTGTATGGATTAAGGAGTGATTTTTATTTAATTGAAACCTAATTTGATGGTCATGGGTGAGACATTTTCACTTTAACATATTCTTAATTGATTTAAATGAGTCTATATAAATGTTAAAATAGACTTAGATTACATGCACCAAATACAAATTCAATGTTTAAGCACGAGTGACTAAAACCCTAACACCTAAATCTTTAGGTGTTTAGGAAGGAGTAAGTCAATTCCTAACACTTAAACCCTTACTCTATAGTAATATAGAACTTGTGACCATTCCATAAACTCTTATGTGTTTAATCACTTGAATTTGTGACCATTTTATAAACATTTTAATATTTAATTTCTTAAATATATAGAGAGAAAAATTAGAGAAATTTTTAGAAGGCTTTTGGATAGCATGTAAACTATACATTATGCTTTTTAACATGAACTCAATATTTTTATTTTTATTTTTCTTTCCTTTTTAACATGAACAAAATTAATCCTTATTTATTTTTAATCTATATCAATTAAATTTAATTGTAATAACTTGTAACTCTATTATCAATGGTATTTAGTATTGAGGTTTATGTTTGCTACCATCCTCTTGCATTGATATATAGAATATTGAATTCCTGTGACCAAAGACTTATGATATAAAATAATTTTATAAATAAGAGTGAGTTGTAAGAAAGTTTTGGGAATTTTATTACTTTCTATTTTAAAAAAATTCAAAATTTTAAGTTGCCATAAAAATTTGGAAATCATATCAACCTTTGCATTTATTATTGAAAAACATAAAAGAATGTCAAATTATTCACTAAAAACTTCCATCCAAAACGATTGATCTTTGATTCATCTCTGATTTATAAAAATTTATAAAAAAAAAATGAGATTTACAACAATTATAACAGATTTATAAAAAAAGAAAGTGGGATTTACAATTCTGACTTGTTTATAAAAAAAATGTGAATTACAATAATCCTCACACATAATCTTGGAAAATGTTGATATCAAAATACACATTTAAAAACCTTTCCCCCAAAATTTGATCAGCATATCGTCTCTGATTTATATAGTGTGGATAATATTAAATGATTACTTACATTAAAAAGAATTATAGATGTCAATCTGAAAGTGTTTTATGCTAAAGTGATCAATTTATCATGATTTCTTTATAGTAAACCTTTTATGATAATTATTAAGAAAAATAATAGAATATTTATCTACTCAAATGGTAGAATCAATACAATCATGTGAATTTTGTACTGTTATGAATCGTATTGTTTCATAACAGTGAGGAATTCAACAATAGTACATGAATCCTCCCCCCAAGAGAACATGAATTCAACAAGAGTGAGGAGGGTGTAACAACAAATGAATAAGAACAAGTGAACCCATAACAACGAGTGAGTGAGTGAAGAAGTATAAGAAGAAGAATCGAACCACGCCAAAATAGCCCACAAGGGATTTTTATATAATTACAAGAACCAAGAACTACATGGACTCCCCAAGAAGCCCATGTAACCACTTTTCTCCATAAAATCAATTATGGGAAAAATAAAATATAATAAAAATACTTAACCCCTTAATCCCTCTATCTCTTTTATCCTTGTCCGTCTTGTAGCTAGCGGTGTCTTTTTTTAATGTATATGAAGTATTACATTTCCTAGGAACTTTGGCCCTTTTTCAACTTTACCAGCTTAGCAACCTAAGTCACGATTACATAATACATTATAGGTCATAAGGGTTAAAACTGGGATGTTACAAAACCATAGAATGCTTTCTTATATATCAGAAGATTACATTAATAGGAATCACCTAACTTCCAAAATTCTCCAGTACCAACTGGAAGGAGGCACGAACCCCCTGATTTACAGGCTTCAACCTAAAGGAAGCTACAACTCCCTAGATTCTCCATCTCTAACTAGAAGAAGGCTCCAACCCCCTAGTTTATAGGCTCAAACCTGAAGGAAGCTACAACTCCATTTCCTTACCCCTACCTTCCTCCCTTAAATACAAATGAGAGAATCAACCTATCACTGTTACTATGACTGATATTGATATATCATCATGAAAAAAACCGATACAACCACAAAAAACTCATTCCAATATCTCCAAGTATATCCTCCAAATCATGTGCTCAAAATCACCATGATATGCATCAAACCATGTGCCAAAACATCCAAGATGTTCCTCAAAGAATATACCATGCCTCAAAGTATATACCTAAAATGTGACTTAAACATCTCTCAAAATATCCAAGATGAACTCAACCATGTGTCAATACCTCCAAGATATGCCTGAAGCATATGAAAAAATTATCAAGGTATAACCCTCAAAACATATATATAAGAACATACCTTTCAACATGTGAATAACCTGGTGCATGAGATATCTGATATTCAAACCTTCCTCAACTTCAACATCAAGAAGAATACCTTCCTCAAAAATTTCCTCAGCCTTGCGGTACTGGACCAAGCAATGGGCGGGGCCTTGTGTGACGTTACTAGGACAACCAGTGGGGCCTCACAGGACACCCTATGCTTGAACCACAGGGGTTTTATCAAATAGGGTTTTTTGAAAACTCTTCTCCAACCTGCGTCTCCGAGCACTCCCTCCTTCACACAACTCTGCTACTTCACTTTCTCTAAGAAATCACATCCTTTCTTGGTGATAAAATGAGGGGCTCTTCATGTGTATTTATACCCTTCCAAGTAAGATGTGTATTTATACCCTTACAAGTAACTTATTTACTTGATCTTTGAGCCGACCTGTAACTTCTTGTTTGCAACAAATTTTCTCCTTTACTTGAATTTAGGGACAACTTGTAAGTTCTTTCACCTTAGATCTGGGGCTTCTTGACCATACTTTGGGGCTTCATCTTTAAGAGGAAATAAATCAACCATGAGGAACCACATGTCGTACTAGCTATCGTTGGAAATATGATGATGAGGAATATCAATCTATGATGGTTCTGAATGCGTTTGCAATGTCCTTCGTGTTATTTTTCTTTAAATAATTTCAGGCTTCATGACCATGTATTTGGGGATTTTTAACCAGTTAACCATAATTCTAGGGATTCTTGTGATACAGGTGGATATCGGTGGCCACCCACCTATTCCACTGGCTCGAAAAACAATTTTCCACCTTGGCAATTTTTCGATAGTTTTTTGGGTTCCAAACATTCAGGGTCGTTTTGAGGCCCTAAATGGTGTTTTTGGGGGATCTGGGGCCCAGGGGATTGCCAATCGCATTGCCCTGGGATAGTAAAAAAATGTTCTTCTGAATTACACCTTTCCAACAGGATATAGTGTGCCTAAAATAGAGATCGTATGCAAAAGTTACGACCCCAGGAAGTTGATGTACTAATTTACCCAAACGGGGCCCACATGACTTTTGGTGCTTCATCTCCTAACGTTAGTTTTTTGGATGTCTAGGGTTTTTGACATTCTTTTTTTATTTTAAAATGCCTTCACAGCCTCATGGTAACAATATTCTTGCGAATGAGCACAGTCGTCACATCTCTTCTCACAGATAAGCCACCACCATTCTAGCAAGCTTGTTTCTCGCTGCATTTTACAGTTTCAACTTATTTCCTTATTGAATAGAAAACTAGTTTTACTGTATCTCTGTTATTTTTTGTTAATAATCTTTTTATAATCTGTATTCATTTCGTTTTGCTCATAAAATCTGGATCAGTGGTATCATAGCGGTATGCTCCTTTTCGTCTTAATGCATGTCCCCAATAAGGTCAGGGTACAAAGAATTGGGTCTCAAGCTTGTTTCTCTTGAGGAAACAATCTCTTGCACGCCCAAGAGACCTCTCATGGCAGGAGAAAATAAATATGACAGGACAAGAGATCCTTTCAAAATGTTTTTTGAGGAATCCCTCATGCCACAAAGGAATGAGATGATGGATAGTTTTGCACAAATCCTTCGGCAACTACCAACAGGTGATGCATCTTCCTTGAGCGGAGGCGTTTCCCCCTTCAAGGTACAAATCAACTTTGATATTTCTATATTTGAAGGTTGTATAGACACAGATGTTGTAGACAAGTGGTTGAATCTACTAGAAGGGTATATTTCTATCCATAATTTTTCAAATAGAGAAAATATTACTTTTGTGCTCCTCAAAATCATTCCTCGTGTCAAAGATTGATGGGAAAATTTCTATGAGAAAAAGGAAATAGAGGAACCCTCATTATTTATAGACACAACCACCTGGGAATCCTTCAGGGATGGTATTAAGGTACAATACTACCCTATCAGAAGTTATGATGACTTGTATACCAAATGGACCACACTGTGCCAAGAAAGAGACCAAGCAATGCCAGAGTTCACAAATATCTTCCATACCTTCCGCACCAAGATGGGTATCAAATATTCAAAGAGACATCTGGTGCTCAAGTATCATGGTGCTCTACAAAGATACAGCTAGAATGAAATGGAATTTTTGGACATATCATTCTTGGGCGCGGCCTACTGATATGCCATCAAAATCGAGCAAAAGCTCAAACAAAAGACACGACAATTTGGGCCTGGGAACCCCTCACAGCAAAATCTAGGAAATTGCGGTCCCAACCCACAGAACAAAGGACAGAGAAAATATGGGTAGTATCAAGACAACCAATCCAAGCCACAAGCAAATAAGGACACCAAAAATACAAAGAAAGATACCAGGAAGTGGTGCGAGTTCCATAAAATCCATTGGCATAACATTGTTGATTTTCGCTCAAAGAAGTTGTTGGTGGACGAAGTAAAATCCTTTGAATCAGATGCGGGTTCTGACTTTGAGTCAGAACCAGAAAGGGGAGGAAGAATCATTGATGCAGAACCCAATGCCACTGTTGCTACCACCAAGCTCCAGCCTGGTGAACCAGATGAGCCAGAAGAGGGAGAGTGCCTCTTCCATTCACAGATGTAGGTAAAGGCACTCTACTACACTTCATCATTGATAGCAATAGCCAGAAGAACCTCATCTTAGAAGAGGTTGTCAAGTAGTTGGCCTTGCCAATAATGCCACACCCACAATCCTACACCATTGGATGGCTCCGCCAAGGAAGCAATCTCTGTGTTAGCCAACAGTCTCCACTGTCCTACGACATCAAGCCAATAAAAGATGAGGTATTGCATGATGTTTCTCCTCTCAAAGTTTGTAATGTTCTTTTGGACCAACCTTATTTATGGAAATTTCATGTTGTATATGAGTCTAGGCCTCATATTGTTATTATTACTTTGAACATGAAATTGTACAAGATGCCTGAGGCAGTCCCTCCTACTGTTATTTCCTTGATCTTTGCCAAGCAATGCAGGAAGGTCATCTCTCAGACTGGGAAATCTTTCTTCTTCCTTCAAGTCAAAAGAAGGCCTTTTTGATTGGTTGGCCATGCCCTTTGGTTTGACAACTGCTCCAACAACTTTTATGAGGATGATGGATGATATCCTATGACCTTTCACCAATAATTTTGTAGTCGTGTATATGGATAACATCCTCATCTACAACGAGACTTGGGTGGAACACTTGCAACATATTCAGTAGGTTATGCACACCCTGCAGTAGCACAAACTATATGAAAACTTGGAAAAATGATCCTTCGGCATGGACAGGGTCCATTAATTAGGCTACATTGTTGATTAGTATGGTGTGCATATGGATCCAGCCAAGATCCAGGTCATCCGTGACTAGCCAGCCCCAACCACACTCACTAAACTTCGAATATTCTTGGGCCTCACCAATTTCTATCGTAGGTTTGTGTTGGGATTATCTCATTTCACATGGGCCCTCAGCCAAGTAACTACGGGTGGTGGTAAGGAAATTTTTTTGTGGGGCCTATCCACACAACAAGCCTTCGACGACTTGAAGAAGATTTTTGCTCATCCCCGGTACTTTCATTACTAGACCTGTAGCTTCCCTTTGATATTGAGACATATTCTTCAGACTCTGTTGTGGGCATAATTCTTAGTCAACACAGCCACCCCATGGCATATCATAGTGAGAATCTATCAGATGTTGTTTGTAAGTACCCTACTTATGAAAAAGAAATGTACTCCATTGTGTAAGCATGTCACCAGTGGAGACATTACATTCTTGGGAAGGAGACAGTCATCCACACTAATCACAAGCCACTACAGTTCATGCAGACCCAAGGAAAATTGCAAAATGACCACCATTAGAAGTGGTCAACATACTTACAGTAGTTCCACCTCAACATCAAGTATAAAATAGGAAGTACCAACTGAGTTGTTGACTACCTCAACCGTCCTCTAGTCCCGAAACTCACCATGGTGCTATAATCTTGCAGCCATGAGACCTCCGAATGGCCCCACCTCTACGAGACAAACCCTGACTTCTCCATCTTCAAGATGGGTTGTTGTGTCGTCTCGACCATCTCTATGTTCCATCAAACGAGCGCACAAATATGATTTGGGAAGCTCACTATAGTCGGTTTGAAGGACACTTTGGCATCGAAAAGACAGTGGCAGTTCTCCAGAAACATTTCTACTGGTCGAAACTTCGACGGAATGTCGGCAAGTATGTTAGATCCTGCACTGCCTGTGTTATTTCCAAACCGACCACTAAGAAACAGGGCTTGTACACCCTCTTCCTACTCCTAACACGTTGTGGGAATCCATTTCAATGGAATACATGTCGGGCCTCCCGTCCACCAAGAGGGGAAAGGACTGTGTTTTTGTGGTTGTTGATCGATTTTCCAAGATGGTGATTCTACCCGCCTACAATAAGAACATCAAAACATAAGACACTACCAAGCTCTTCTTTGAACATGTATGGGCACATTTTGGGATCCCACAAACCATTATCTCAGACCATGACATTCGGTTCCTCATCTCATTTTGATCCATATTTTGGTCATTGTTGGATACCAAGCTCACCAAATCCACTACCTTCCACCCCTAGGAAGATGGCCAAATTGAGGTTGTCAATCGGAGGGTCGTACATATCCTTCTCATGTAAATTTCAAAACACCCCCGCACATGGGATGAGAGTCTTCCCTATGTCTAGCATAGCTACAATCGAGCCCTGCATAGATCAACTGGTCACAATCCCTTTCAGGTGGGGTTGGGATTCCAACCATTGGGCCCCATGGATGTTGCACTACCCTTGGCGACCACCTCGACTGACTCTTCCCCTGCTTCACTAGAAGCTGACAAAGACACCCGGTTCATTGAGCAGATCCAACACATCTGCTAAAAAGTTTGGGATATTCTACAAAAGTCTAATTCCATGTACAAGCAGCACCATGATCAACATCAGGTGTCACATAAGTTCTAGGTGGGTGACAAAGTTTGGTTTCATTTGCAGAAAGAACGCCTTACAGGTCCCCATCGGAAGCTTTGACCACTCTTTTATGGGTCATACACCATCCCCAAGGATGTGGGTGACAATGCTTCTGAGCTCAACATTCCCCCCTTCCTTGTTCTTCATCCAGTCTTCAACATGGCTCTCCTTCGACCATATTTGACACCATTATGGGACACCTCAGAGATAGCAGTGCAGTTGACACCAACAGAGCTCAACCCTAACTTCATGCAACAGACATCCAGTGATCATATTGTGGACACACAGATCAAGGGAACTCAACAGAAAATGATCCATCTTTATCAAGTCATTAAAGTAGGGTAGCTCCTGCACCAAGGCAACTGGCTCACCTAGGACCAAATTCAACAGAAATTTCCTCATTTGACGGGGGAACTCAATGCAATCGATACCATTGCTTCCTAAGGAGGGAGGATTGATCTAGGTGGATATTGGTGGGCACCCACCTATTCCACTGGCTCAAAAAATAGTTTTCCACCTTGGCAGTGTTTCGGGTTCCAAACTTTCAGGGTCGTTTTGAGGCCCTAAATGATGTTTTTTGGGGATTTGGGGACCAAGGGATTGCTAAAGTCACTACCTTGGGCTAGTAAAAAATTGTTCTTCTCGGTTAGACCTTTCCAACAGTCTATTGTGCGCCTAAAATAAAGATCGTATGCAAAAGTTACGAGCCCGGGAAGTTGATGTCCTAACTTAGCCAAATGGGGCCCACATGAATTTTGGCGCTTCATCTCCTAGGGTTAGGTTTTTGGATGCCTAGGGTTTTTGACATTCCTATTTTATTGTAAAAGGCCTTCAAATCCTCATGGTAACAATCTTCTTGCAAATGAGCTCAACCGTCACATCTCTTCTCAGAGATAAGCCGCCACCATTCCATCAAGCTTGTTTTTCGCTGCATTTTACAGTTTCAACTTATTTCCTTATTGAATAGAAAACCAGTTTTACTGTATCTCTGTTATTTTGTGTTAAGAATATTTTAATAATCTGTATTCATTTCATTCTACTCATAAAATCTAGATCATCTCATAGACTTCTTCAAAGTGTCTTCCCGTGAGGGCCATGCTTAAAGCTATGCCATAAGTGGACCACTTTGGAGACTTCTTCAAATACAGTCGTCACTTATAGAGGTTTTCTTTGGGGCTTCTTCTAGGGTTTATCTCAATGACAACCAAATTTCCAACATCTGGAGCCATGGCCAATGAGACCCGTGAGACTTGCAATAGAAGAAACTTACAATAAAAAAAAAAATCATTTAAATTGTATTATTACTAAACATGTTTTTCTATAATATGTTCCAATAATTAATTTGTTATATTTTATATTTACTTTAATTTCCATTTAAAAAATAATAATTGTGTTTTTTTATTTTTTTAGGAAGATTATGAAAATTCTAAGCGACAAACAAGGGGAAATCCAATACATGCTGGTAGGGATGTCCAAAAAAGTGTACAAGGAGATGGTAAAAGAAATGAACATAATTGCATCACAGGAGGAGGCATCCAAACATCAACATGGATTAGACATATGTGATCATTCATTTATTCTTTTATGTACATCAAATTTAATTATCATATGAGACACTAATTTTCAATTGTTTTTTTACAGAAAAGAAATAAGAATGGAACCCAATCAACACATAAGACAAGACAACAAGGAAAAAAATGGTTGATCACAAAGTTGGTGAGTACTTATGTTTTTTATGTTACTTAAGTTTTCATATTTGTTGTGATCTTTATATTTAAATAATTAATTTACACTTTCCATGGATATCTTGTAATAGGTGCTAACATACAAAGAAGAACCAACCGAACAATTGATCAACATTGGTTAAGTGAGGGTTGTGAGTATATGTTGAAGTATCGAGGTTTAATTGAATGATTTGTAAGAAACTATGTTGTTAAACTTCCCTTGTTTTAGAATTAATGGAACAATAAGAAACCTTTATATTAATTAAATGGACTATGCTTTGCCACGACATATTAAACATGCGGGAAACAAAGAATGGAGAGGAGCCAATAGAAGATATTTTGACACACAACATGAGGCATAAATTCGAAAGCACGTGTATTGTTTATGAATCACTTGTTGCTATAGTATGTTTTTTTATTCATGCAGTCATGTATATTCTGCTATATAAATGTAGATTTATTTATTACACTTTATTTCTATGTTTGTAGATGGAACATCAAAAACAAGTCGAGCAAGAAAACATATGTTTAAATAACCAAAGTACAACATCTCCACAAATGATCAAGAAATGAGGAATGCATGCAACTCGAGAGATGATAATAGTTCAAGTTATGAATGAAAATCAATATAATTGAATGTTGTTGCAAGTTGTATGTTTTGGAATATCTATTTGTAAAAATCATGGATTTTTCTTAATGTAGTGGACATAATGTCCCAATTGCATGATGACATGTTACCAATAAGTGTAGCAATTTCAAATTTGTTCCATTTTTATAATCGTGTACCTTTACGTTGTCCCATTTTGTATGACCATGGGTCTTTTATTCATATATAATAGAATTGGCTTCTTCTTTTATTGCATTGTCAAATGTTGTAAAATGTTGTGTTGTTAATTAATTAATATGTGGATGATTTACATTGTTTCAAATAATAGAGGTGTAATCTGTTGGATAACACATTAGTGCAATCAATGAAATATATATTAAAAAAAAAACTATTCTAAAAAATATTTGATTTTGAGATGTTTAATTGAAAATTTGTAAAAAAAAATAATTAAAATATATACCTATCGGTGCATTCTTATGAATTCACAAAATGTTGTGTGCTATAATATAGAAATCGATGTTTTTTAAGGTGTTATACACATCAATGCCTATTAAGTATATTGAAGCATTGGTGCATATAACATGTGATAATATTCTTTCAAAGCGTTAAAAAAATTTTCCTGGGAAAAAAATTGATTTCTTTCATTCATATGATTGTGAGTAACATTCATTTTTTTTGGTAAAAGTTTTGGCTCTCCAAGAAACCGTGCTCCTAGATCTCCCGCAGGCCACTGGCCTTATGGCCTCCTACCCTTCCCACCCTCCAACGCAGTTGTAGCATCTCTTGCAGGCTCGACAAGCTCCAAATGGTGGCCCCCTTGATCTCTTCAAAGCAAGGAGACGCCCCTCTTGGTGCGGCTACGGCGGCAGTTGCTGGTCTTTTTCCTTTGGTCGTGGTTCTCTCTTCTGGGCCGCTCTCTCATGCAAGTGCTCCCCCGTCGGCAGCAAACTCACTAGCTCCAGCCCCCTCCTTTAAAGAGGTGGCTTCACGTCAGGGTATTCTCTTCGGTCTGCATGCAACAACTCCTAAGGTTACCTCTCATCAAGGCCACCCATCCAGGTTGCATGCAGCAGTTCTGGAAGCTCCGACAGTTTCTATTCAAATGCCAAAGGAAGCCCTAACTCATGCTTTCCATTATAGTAGACACGCTCTAGTTTGCAGGTTTAACGGATACTGGCCCAATATGCCGGATCTGCTCTCCTGGATCTCTTTCGAATGGTACCCGCTCTTAGAAGGAGAAGTCATTATCTTCCCCTGTGAAAACGGGTTTTTTGTGGTAGTTTTCAAATCTACAAGCGATAGAGACACGATGTTTAACTCTGGGCCATGGTTTTGGGGCAGAGCAGGCCTGTCTATGCATCTATGGACCCCTTCCTTCGACCCTTCCACAGATTGTATCTCTTCAGCTCCAATCTGGGCGAGACTTCCATACTTGCCCCTGCATTTCTGGGGGGATGAGTCTCTTAAATCTATTGGCAATGGCCTCGACGAGTTCCTCTGCAGAAGTCCAGACTCCAAGCCAGCCCGCTCCACCTTCACTCGAATCTGTGTTGAAATGGACTTCTCCAAAGCTTTCCCGACGGAAATAATTCTTCAAGGCAAGGACTACTCAAGGACCCAAATCCTTGACTACGAGAATCTCAGTTTCAGGTGTAGGAACTTCTTTGAAACGGGGCACTTAGCCCGTAGCTGTGGAAAATCAACCGGGAAAAAAAGGTCGTCCAAAATCCAAAGACCCACCTGGTGGACAGGAACACCAGCGAAATCGCGCTCCGAAAGCAAGGCCCAGGAAACAACAGAAGAAGCAGAAGTTGAAGCTGAAATCAAACCCCCTGCTAAAGGGAAAGCTCAAGAAGAAGCCATTCCCAAGTCACCCACCCAGGAACCCCAGACCTCATGCTTGGCAGACATAGTGGACAAGGAAGACCCTCTAGGCCCAATGGAAAGTCAAGCTATGGACCAAAGCACTAAATGGAAAACAGTGTCAAAAAAAAAAAAAAACTTCCAGGCAAGAAATGATATAATAACGCGAAGCCGTTCAGGCTCCCTGAAATAGTTTTGTTTCCACGATTATGTACTGATTTAGGATTTTCAGGCAGTAGTTTTACAGTTTCAAGCAAATCTTTACCAATGTAACAAACCCAGTGGCATGTCCACTGTTATTAATACAAAATCCCTCTAACCGTTTCTGTCAAAAAAAAAACATGTGATAATATATATCGTTTTAGAATTTTACGATGCACATGTGAGAAATGCACTAGCTCTTTCAATATAATAAAATAATTGATGCTTTAAATGTAATAAAAGCATTGGTGCTTTAAAACAAATAATGATGTTGACATCTCACCTCAAATATTCAAAATTTTAGTACCTTTCGGTGCACAAGGTAATACAGGCACTGGCACATATGAATTATACAAGCATCGAAATGCACATAAAATCAAAGCACATTGGTAAGTTAATAAACTTAGAAAGTCCAGGTGTTGCATATGAAAACAATGCAAAACCAGTGCGTAAAAATTATAAGAGCATCGATGTTTCATTCAACAAAATGGGAATCCAGAGCGTTATAACTATAAACACATTTGTGCCTTTTAATTTTATGTATGCATTGGGGAATTTTATGTAATGACACACTGGTGCATTTTTGTTTTATGTACGCACGGGGGAATTTTATGTAATGGTGCAATGGTGCATTTTATTTTTACGTACGTACCAAGGAATTTTATGTAAGGGTGTGTCAGTGCGTTTTATTTTTAGGTACGCACTGTGGATTTTTATGTAAGGGTGCACCGATGCATTTTGACAATGAAAGAACCGAAAAAAAACCTCTGCTACAACCTCTGCCCGACCATTTTTTTTTATTTAAATGGAACATCCATTAAATTTTATGCTAAAACCACTGCATCCAATAGAGGAGGTTGTAGCGGGGGTTTTTTTGAAAAATTTTCCAAATGTTTTAACACTAAAACCTTTTCTATAAGGTGTTTTCCTTGCAGTGTTCACATTGGTCACTTAATTCTCGACATTAGTTAACGTTGATCAAATTAGTTAATATTAGTCAACTTAATCAATATTAAACTTAATTAACATTGCAACATTAATCAGCATTACTCAACAGATCAATGAAATCAATTATTAGTAAACTTTGTCAACATTACTCAACATAAGTCAATATTGATCAACATTAGTTGCAGTATTCAATATTAGTTAACTAAATTCAACATTAGTCAAACATAATATTAAAGTCCAAGATAAGATTGTATTCTTTACCATAAATATAATGGGACATAATGCTCTTTTATTCCTTTTGAAATGTCAAAATGTGACATAACAATGTTTAACTCCTTGTTTAATGTCGTAATGAGATAAAACCATTTTTTATTCCCTTTGAAATATTGCAATCTAACATAACCCACCATCATTCCTTATTAAGCATCCAACTTTAATAAAACCCTAATTAACCCCTAATATTACCTAATTAATCCTAATTAAACCTAATTAACCAGAATCTTATTTAGTCTAAATTAATATCATCATTTCCACCTCCACCACCATCATTATTTTTTAATATCATCATTTCCACCTCCACCACCACCATCATTATTTTTTTTATTGTCACTATTATTATTTGACTTTATTGAATTTATTCAATCATAGTCAACCATTTGAAACTTCTACATAAGTCCACATAGTCAAATTTGTCAACCATGGTCATGGGAAACTCAACCATGATCATAGTTAACCATGGTTGATCATGCCCATGACTTAGTCTGGTCATGGTAGAACATGGTCATCATCATCATCATCATTCTTCTTCTTATTATTATTATTATAAAAATTTTCTAGTATATAAATTCTCCCTTTATGTTCTTTTCCCAAGATGTCAACTAGCACAACCATGTTGAAACATTTCCAATATACATTGACCGATCTATATCAAGCACATAAAATAAGAAAAATTTGTTTGATATATGTTGACTGGCGTATATCGAAAATATTTCAATGTGTTTGTTTTAGTTATAATAATTTCACACATGATGTTTAAAATCCAATGCATCTATAAGATTATCTAGTTGCATGTCTACCTTAGTCATTTTCACAATAAAGAGTGAAAAAATAGAATAAGATGCATCCTCCATTAGCACATTTCTATTGTAAACATTTTTTAATGTTAAATGTATCTTTAATTCTAGTTGTGATACTCCATGTATATATACTAGGTAGGCTTATGAGGATGTATGTACCAAGTATGATTTTAGGGGCTAAATTTCACTCATGGGCTAATTTTCCATGGTTTTTCCCAAAAAACTATTCATCATTCTAAAAATGATTCGCCCAAATTCTATAGGATAAAATTATTTTACCTTAAAAATTGCCAAAATTTTATACAAAGTATATAAAATCCTTAGAAATTTGAATATTTTTACAAAAATATCACCAAACATTTATATTTGGGATATGAAGAATTAGTAAGATTCGCCAAGTTTTCTACATTTTAAAATAAATTTCCATCCTTAAAATCATCCTTGGTATGAACTACAAATGTCATAGTAAAGACACAAACACAACAATGGAGAATACTATATATCCATGATCAGGAAAAGCACAATAATGTTGAGCTTACATTCCTTATGAGAATAGAAATAGGTTGATAAAGAAATTTAAAATGTAAAGACATTTGTTATTTGAGATTATCGTGAATTTATACAAAATTGGAACAAACCTACCACTTCAACATTTTATAATGTTATAGAGCCATGACTTTAAAAATATTATATTGGAAAAATACTTGGATAACTAATTATTCTAAATCTATTCATATTGACTAAATATCCTAACAAACACTTTCTAAAATCTTGAACTTACTAACCAACTCATAAAGTCTTTTATTTCTAATTACAATATTGGATAATGGTCTCTAATAAAAATCACATATCTTATGACTTCCGATACAAAACTTACCCTATTAACTCTAAATATTAACAATAAATTTATTAATTAAAATCATAATAAATCCAATGCATAGTACTCAACAATCATGTAGATATTTAGAGGAACAAATTGAAAATACTATGCACTTGTTATCCAATATGGGCCAAAATGTTTTGAAGTATAAAAACCATATATTAACCATTCAAAGTAGAATGGGAGTCTGCATCTCCTGGAAAGATTTGTTTACTTGCTGAATGATTAAGTCTGCATCTCCAAATGCTTGTAGTCTCTGAATCTTTATCTCTTTGGCTGCATTTAATCCCAAGAGTAGCGCCTGATACTCTGCAATGTTGTTAGTCACTTTAAAATCAAGTTTAAAGGACAAGTGAGTAGTTTTCTTTGAAGGAGAAATAAATACCACCCCTACTCCTGTTGATTCTTTAATACAAGCGCCATCAAAGAACATGGTCTAAAGGTCATCTTCTGCTATTTCTATGGATTGAACTGCGGGCTTCCTAAGAAACAATGAATCTGGAAATGAATCATCAATTTGTAATATGAAAGATCCCATACCTGTTTCAATTGAGTAAATAGGATGGTTGGTTGGATTTTGTTCATCACTGATGACATATGCAGAAATTTGAAACAGACCATTATCAACAGAAATTTCATCTATCTGTTCGATCATTAATGCCTCTTCATAGTCATGCTGTGTCAGATAAGACTTCCCTGTATAATCCCCAATGCAGTGAATATTATCCTTTCCGTCTTCTTGATAATCACCTTCATCTTCGTCCATCACAACATTTTGAAGAGGAGCCTTTATCCTCTGATCCTTAGTAGGATTTCTCTCTCTCTGCAAAATTTGCATTGGCTGATTATTTCTTCTGAATTTGTTTGGATTATGATTGGGGTTTCTATTTTCATAATCATAAGTACCCCTTCCCTTGACAGAATGCTTGTTTTCAATTTTGAGTTTAGATATATCAGAGGTTAAAGACTCTAACATTTTAGCCATCTTGTCTAATTTTGGATTAGTATTGGATGAAGATGAAGCTTCATCTCTTGGATTTCTTCTATTAGTGTTTCCCTTCAACTTATGAGCAGCTAATATATTTGATTCCACTTCAAGGGAAGAATATTGCATCAAAGATAGTGTAGGTGACCTCCTTTCTCTCAACAACAAATAGAATTCTGAATCAAATGAATTGGCATATGTGATTTTGGCAGAGGCATCTGAAGGCTTTATCTCAGTTGGTATTTTACTGTACATTCTATTGAACCTTTTAGTGAAATCAGAGAGTGATTCACCATTTTATTTCCTTAGATTTCCAAATTCAGTAATATAGTACAAAACATCTCTTCTATCACCCCAGTGTTTTAAAAAGACATCATCCAATTTCTCTATGCCAGCTATTGAACCAACAGGAAGTTCTTTGAACCACTTCCTGGAATGACCATCTAAAATTTGGACAAAAACTCGGGTCCAAACATCTTCTTCCTCAATGTTAAGGTTTTATGCATGACTGTAAAAGGCCTCTATATGTTCTTCAGCGGTCACATCGCATTCACCTATGAATTTGGGCATGTACTTTTGATAGTCTCTTGTCAGCATGGCTGATACTGGATTTGGAAATATAAGTGGAGCATACCTATCAGTTAGGATTTGTTGCATCTTGGTCAAAGGAGGAGGTGCAGCCATAATGATTATGGTTGAGAGAGGTGATAGTCTTTTCTCCGATTTCTCAGCACTAGGGGAATTTCATTTTAAAGAAGGGGAATTCTCTGATGGGAAAGAAGTCTGATATGAGGCTCTATAGAAATTTGCAATTTGTTCAACCAAATTTTCTTCACCTTTAGCAGACAACTCTTGAAGAAGATGTTCTACAACAAGGAGGCTAGTGTGAATGTTTATATGATATTCTTCCTACTGTGAATGAAAGGACTCAAGAGAGGAAGAGCTATGATTTCTTTCTAGGGTCTTAGATGACTCTTCAAACAAATTTGAGTCTATCACTTCTCTAGCAATGACATTTTCCCGTTGATAAGAAATAATTGATTCTTCTATAGTGGTTACAATTGCTTTTTCACTGGCAATCTTAGTGGAAGCAGATTCAATGTTTTCAGTATTAGATTTATTAGAAATAAAAAGAGGATTACCTTCAGTGCCTGATTTTGGAGTCTGACCTTGGAATGATCTTCCTCTTCTAAGAATTATTTCTAGGTTGGGCACTGGTTTGACAGGTGATTCTTGTGGATTCGCCCTGGTACTGATCCTCTTTGGATCCAGGATGAACTTGTGGAGTCTCCATATAGATAATTACAACCAATGTAATGTCTAATATTTGTCTATCATCAAATATCATCTTTGTGTCATATCCCAGGAAAGATGAGCTTCAGTCTCGTATCCCCGGCAACGACGCCAATTTGTTATCACTCCAAGAAACTCTTTGTGGTTGTGGGTCAAATATTCTTGGTAACTTAAGGTAAACTTGTTTTTGTGTTTATGTATGTGTGGATCAATCGGATAACTCAATTACAGTATGGAATTCAGACAATAAAAATGAAAATCAAATAAACCAATGCTCTCTAGGATTAATGATCAGATGATAGATTTCAGTGGGTGATAAAACAATGTTTATAAATCGAATACAAAGTGTAGGGTTTAACAAAAAATGATAATAAACTTAATATCAAGTTATGATCTAACCAATGAGATAAAAAACATTTTGTAGCTAAAACAACTTAATAAAAAGTAGAGAAGGAAAATGAGAATCTGACATCAATAGAAAGAGAAAAATGTGATTTGTATTATCATAGTAAAAGTCTGTTCACAACATAATATAGTCCTCTATCCAGAATCGAACCATGATATATGAAAAAGATAGGCATTTATAGCCTTTACAACAAGTATGAGATCCTGAAAAACTAGATCTGGATTTCTAAATATAGAAAACAAAAAACTAACTGAATACAATAGGATAATTAAAGAACTAGTTCCTAGGAATCGAACTGTCTTCTTAGTTGATCTTTGACATCTGGTATTCATCACTTCTATGTCTCTGATGTGTCGTGGAGGAAAAGACACATGTTTTCAGTGGCTGGAAATCTTTCAACAACTGTAAACAGAACTTTAGTTGACCAATTAAACATTCAACCCCAAAATCTCCATGAAGCTTTGATACTGAATGTTTCCTGATTCAGTGATTAATATTTTGATACTCTTTTATCCTTTAAATCAGTCCAACATTGCTTTGTTTGAGATCAACTCTTCAAAATTTTCATTCTGCAATTACACCAGCTATTTCGCCTTAGGATTTGCTAATTAGCTAATGAAAGCTCTTCTTTTCAACAACTAATTGGTTCTAATTTCGTCTTCTGTGTTGGTGAAAGCTTTGTTTTGATAAAAAAGGAAACCTTTCATATTCAAAATTGTGGTTCCATAAAAAATCAGTGTTCATTTGATTGCTCTCCATGCAAATTTATAGCAACCTGGGCCAGTACCTGTAAATCTGGGTGTGTGTTAATTTTTTCCTTCAATTTTTTTATTTTCCTCTTCAGGCGCTTAGTTAACCACCATAAACTATTATAATCCTTTGTGATTTTCTTCTTCTTCTTTTTGTCTTTAATGCTTTCACGTGTTAGCTTCTCAAAAGATGCATTTGTATTTGCAAAATTCTTTGATAAGGATTTATATCTTGCCTTTATCAACCTTTCCAAAACCTCCTGTTGTGTTATTACCTCTTTCATCTCCTTAATCTTTTGTGATTTCTTTGATTTCTTATTTCTTTAGGTTTCACCTTCATCTTTGGGAGTAAAAGCTTCACAATCCTGTGTAGTTTCCATGAATTTCTCTGGACTTTTGATGGTTGGACTTTCATCTTCCTTTTCTGGTTCTGTATCTGAATTTGTGTATGGAAGATTTAGAACATTTGTCTTTTTCACTGTGGATTTCTCGGAGTTTGTTTCAAAATCTGGTTTATTTTTAGCTTTCTTGGGCTTTATGTTAGAATTTCTATCCTCTAGTTGTTTTCGGAGAGCTCTCCTCCTCCTTGAGCTTCTCTAAGGAGTTGACTGCTTCTTTCCTGCTTTCTTCTTTTCATTTATAGGTTGAGTTTGGGTCTCAAAACCCTCCTAGAAGAGAAAGAGTTGCCAAGTTCTTTCTCTTCATCTCAGTTCTTCCAAAATGATCATTTTAATCAAGCCATAATGACAAAGGGAATTTTTTATGCTTAAAGGTTCGGCTCTGATCTTTTTACACACTTTGGTTAGGCTCTTATGAAGAAAGAAAGGCAAATTTAGAAGGACCTTCCCTGTGAAGTGATCTAGGAGTCTAAAATGATATAACATTAACTTGTCATACCTGCCCTCTGAGGTTAAGTATAATTTAATGCCTTTGAACATCTCTTTCCATTCATCTCCAAGGTAAGAAACAAGGATTATTTTCTTCCAGTTTATGCTTCGGAATTCTGTCTTGAGGTATACCCTAAAATCCAAGTTCTTGGTCACTATTGTTTTAAACCAACTTTGGCCTGTTCTGGGTAAGCCAGTTGCTGAAGTGATGGAAACTTCGTCAATTATCATTTCCAGAGAGCCCACGGTAGCTTTATTTCCATCGTATGAATTTGCAAAGACTTTTGTTGTTGCCTGATGATAACCTTCCTGTAACATTTCCACATATGTCATAAAACCTGCGTCTGAGAATCGCTTCTGCACATCTGGATAAGATTGTAAAAAGGATAAATTATCTAACTCTTTCCTCAAAAGTAACCCTCCTTGCTTCCTCTCCATCAGCGACTTGATCGTCGATTTGCACATGGTTGACACAGTAATCTTCTTGATAAGGAAAAGGTTGGCGCTGGTGAAAATGACCCTGTGTTGTCAATTGAAATATGAAACCTCATCATAAAAATCTTTGAACACCGCGAGTTCAAAATAAGAAATGGTGATTTGATGTCGCCGGATGGCTGGTACTTTATCCTCTGTCTCCAATGATGATTGAGAGTTCATCACCTCAAACCCTCCTCTTGTTGTCGCACGAATTACGTGAGCACGATCTCTCATCATGTCTTGTATCATCATCATTTGCTTCCATTAGCTTGCCATGATGATTGTATGACGTGTGTCTGGCATGTCCTTTTTGGTTTTCTAGAGTCATTGGAGAAAAATCCGTGTTATCACTTTCACCGGCTCGCTCGCTGCGGGGATTACACTTTAACCATTGAAACCTAAGGCTTTCACTAGCTAACTTCAACTTCAAAACAGATGTTAGTTGTTGAAAGGCTTTTTCTCAAATTTTTGAAAAGACCTTTTGACGATCAATTTATTTCTAGAAAAAATCTTAAATCCTATGTTTTGACACTTCTAAACTCTAAAAATTTATATAGAATCCTATTAATGACCATGCTATCACCTAAAAATTGGAACAAATTGAATGATTCATTTTGGGAGATAACATTTGGCTCCAACTGGGATGGATACCTCCCTGTGAGGTCACCAAGAACCTAGTTTGACTTAGTAGCCTTTATTACAACTTGAATTCGAAACTAATTTTACTCGGTACCATTGGGCATGGAGTTATTAACAAAACAAAACTAAAACTAAAACTAAAAGAATATGTACAAATAAACAGGCTTTAAGGAAAGCCTCATGAAAAGTAGGGTTTCAGAAACCGCCCGTTGAAAGGGCCACCTGATACTTCTTCACCTGCAAGATCTTGGAGGACAAAGGTATTATTCTGTTGAACTACTGCTATGACAAATGGACCTGTCTAGAATGCATCAAATTTGCCATGTTTTCCCTTTTCTTGCCTTGTTGCATCCCATTTCAGACCCAACTCCCCTACTTTGAAAGTATCTACCTTAACTTTCTTGTCAAAAGTTTCCTTCATCTTCCTATGGTGTAACTATGTCTTTTCCAGTAGTTCCTCTCTGTCTTGCTGCAACTCTACCAAGTTGTGGATCCTCCTAGTTAGATCATTTGGTTCAGAGTTAGCTTCTTGTAAAAACTTTGTAACTGGCAGTGCAAGTTGATCAGGAAAGATGGCTTCAGTGCCATATACTAACTTGAAGGGGGATGTACCAATCGACTTTTTATTTGTAACTCTGTCAGCCCACAAAGCAAATTTCAACTTGGAATCCCAGCCCTTGATATTTTGTTCAAGCAACTTCTTTATGATTCTGACTAAACTCTTATTCGATGACTCAGCTAAGTCATTTCCTTGTGGATAGTAAGTAGTAGAATGTACTAGATGAATTCCCATCTATTCACATAATTTTACCAAGTGTTTATCATTAAATGCAGCAGCGTTATCGGTGACTATTCTCTTAGGGAAACCAAATCTGGAGAATATGTTTTCTTGCAGAAAATTAATGATGACAATGTGATTGGCATTTCTTGTAGGAATGGCCTCAATCCATTTGGTAAAATAATCAGTGGCAACAAGGATCCATCTATGATGATTTCTAGAAGGTGGGTGAATCTCACCTATGAAGTGCAGACCCCATTGCTGGAAAGGAACTGTGACCAGAACAGGTTTGAGGGGAAGAGATTTTAGTTGTTATTTGCCTGCAAACCTTTGGCACTTATCACATGTTTTCACAAATTTACACACATCTGAAAATAAATATGGCCAATAGTAACCAACTCTCAGGATTTTGTGAAAGGTAGTCTTCCAATCATGATGTCCTCCACACTCACTATTATGAAATTCAGTCATGATTCTAGATGATTCTTCTTGGTTTATGCACCTCAATAGTATCCTTGTTGGATTTTTCCAAAACAATAAGTTGCCATTAATGTAGAAATTTATGGATTTGAGCTTTAAGGCTCTCCCTTGTGTTTTTGTCAAATCTGAAGGAACTGATAAAGTTTGCAGAAAATATAAGATGTGGCTATACCATTCAAAGTCAGCTAGGTGAGGAGAAGCCTGCAATTTATCACTACCTTTGTCCTCTGAAAACTGAATATTTTTTGCATTTATACTCACCAAATTTATCTCAAGCAACTTACAATTTTATTCTGCAAGGAGCTTGGCAAGGCCTTGACCTTTCACAAGTTTTGTTGGCTTGATATCAACATCAAATTCAATTAACTTTTCTATCCACTTACTCCTTTTTCCATCTATGTCAGGTTGTATAAGCACATATTTAATCGAGCTTGAAGTTACATAAGTTATTGCTTTCGCTTGAAGAATGTAAACTCTGAAGGATTTTAATGACTTGATGAGTGCATATGCTTGTTTTTCCAATGATTCATACTTCACTTCAGCATATCTCAAGACTTTACTGAAGAAGGCGACTGGTTGCTCCTGATCATCAACATTTATCTGCAATAGTATAGCTGCAATTGTATCTTTTGAAGCAAATGAAAAGATATAAAACTCCTTGTCAAAGTCAGGACTAATTAAAACAGGGGCTGTCACAATGGCTTCTTTGATAGCATTGAAAGAGTGTTTAGCTTCTTCGGTCCATCTTAATTCAGAATTCTTTCTTAACATACAAGTAATGTGCTTTGTAAGTTCTGCAAATTTTTCTATAAACCTCCTGATAAAGTTTATAGTTCCAAGGAAAGACTGAATATCCTTTTTTGATCTCGGAAGAGACAAATTTTTAATGGCTTCTACGCTTTTTGGGTCAATCCTTACCCCATCAACTAAAAAAATATGTCCAAGCAATTTCCCTTCTTTAAGTGCAAAATTAGATTTCTTAGGATTAAGAGAAATGCCATACCTTCGGCATTTTAGGAATGTCTTTCTCAAGTGTTGCAAATGATGTTCATGGCTTCTTGAAAAGATAATTATGTCATCAAGATATATCAAAATGAATTTGTCTTTCTCTCCAATGAAAGCAATGTCCATTTCCCTCTGGAACGTTGCTCTGGCATTCATCAATCTAAATGGCATCTTTTTGTACATAAATGTACCCCATGGAGTGGTAAAGGCAGTCTTTTCTTTGTCATCCGGATGGACATCAATCTGATTGTATCCGAAGAATCCATCAATAAAGGACATCACACTTGATCCTGACACCTTCTGTAAAATGTGTTCCATCTTGGGCAATGAGTAGTTGTCTTTCCTAGAACATTTATTCAAATTTCAGAAATCCACACAAAGTTTGATCTCTCCATTTTTATTTTTGACGGGTACAAGGTTAGCAATCCAATCTAAGTATCTGAGAGGTATAATAATTTTGGCATCCAATAATTTCTTGATCTCTTTTTCCATGGTAGGAAGCAACATAGGACTGAAATATCTAAGTTTCTGCCTAAATGGTTTTGTATCTTTGTTTAAAGGAATCTTTTGTTGAATTATCTCAGTGTTGAATGTCTTCAAGTCATCATATTGCCAAGAAAAGATATCAGAAAATTCTTTTAACAACTCACCGTAATCAACCTTTTGTTTTTCAGACAGATGAGAAGCTAAGTTGACATATTTAGGATCTTGTTCACCGGCTACATTAAACTGAAATACCTCTGAGTCTTCTTCCTTCTTTTCCAATTTGACAGCCACATCATTATTATCAAAAAGCTTTTCTAAAGGGACCAATCCTTTAGGGATTATGTTAGTAGACAATTGAACTATTTCATGTGCTCCAATTTTACTTCTCAGCTTTGGCTTCTCATCTTCTTCATCATGTTCACTTTCCAAATCAATTTTCAAATCTGCAAACTCATCTATTACTACAAGAAATCTGGTGAGTTTGGCATCATCTTCAAAAACCTTCCAAAACTTTACATTATCAGGGGGTGATGGCCTATACTTTACTTGGATTTTGTAATTCAATTTAGGGGGTAGAGGAGGTATAAAAGAACAGGATGATACAGCTAATGAATCATCCAATTCATTCATAGCTCTGGGTATATATGAAATCTTGAAATCTGTAAAAGTATGAATTGTTGTCAAAACTTCATCCCTATAGGCTTTTATCCTAACATGTTTGGCCTGTAAATATTTGTTTACTTGTTGAATGATTAAGTCTTCATCTCCAAATACATGTAGTATCTGAATCTTCATCTCTTTGGTTGCATTTAATTCCAGGAGTAGCGCCTCATACTCTGCAATGTTGTTAGTCACTTTAAAATCAATTTTAAAGGAAAAGTGAGTATTTTTCTTTGAAGCAGAAATGAATACCACCCCTGCTCCTGTTGATTCTTTAGTACAAGTGCCATCAAAGAACATGGTCCAAAGTTCATCTTCTTCTATTTATGTGGACTGAACTGTGGGCTTCCTAAGCAACAACGAATTTGGTAATGAATCATCAATTTGTAATATGCAAGATCCCATACCTGTGTCAACTGAGTAAATAGGATGGTTGGCTGGATTTTGTTCATCACTGATGACATATGTAAGCTGTGACTCCCTATATAGTATTTTGTTTACTCCTCCCAAAATAGGGATAGTAGCATATGAGAGATCCATTTGAAGAGTTCCCCCTAGCCTCTTCATCCATGATCTTGATAACAAACATCCAAATTTAGGCGGGATCTCTGCTACTACTACATCCATAACCACAGTTTTCATAGATGCCTGGGTCAAAGTTACAGCCAAGTCCTTGATCATTCCAAGACATTTAAATTTTCGAGAGTCAAATGAGAAAAGATCATGATAAGACTTGGTAATCTCTAATCCAAGCTCATCCATAACCGCCTTTGGCATTAAGTTGTGAGAGGCTCCAAAGTCTAAAAGACAGTTATGTAATGTTTTGTCATGAATGTTCGGAGAGATATAAATCAATGGACATCGTTCATCTCTATCTTCTATCATTTGGCCTAAATCAATGGTTGGCTTGTCATCATATATATTAAGAATATCAGCAGAGGGGGATATGAACTTGGGGTCAAGAGTTTTGAGGATATATTTCTTGAACGTTTCATTCTTCATTAATTCAACCAAAGGGATGGGGATTTTAATTTTCTGTATTTTAGCCTCAAAATTAAAAGAATAAGAGGTTTTGTCAGAAAAATTTACCTCATTTGAAGGATCTTTCAAAACACTTCGCTCCTCATTAGGGGTCTGATTTTTCTGAACTTGTTGCTTGGCAGGGACAACGGTCTTCTTTGGAGGAGTAGGTGTGTTTACCTTTGAAGAGGTTGTTTGCTGATTCTCTAGTGTCTGATCCTTTTGCTCGACAGGGGCATCGATCTTCTTAGGAGAAGTTGGTGCATTGTGTTGGGCAATATTTGACTTAGATCTGAGATTATATCTGTTCTTCTCTTCCATTTGAAAAAGATCATTATCAGCAGAAATTTCATCTATCTGTTCGATCATTAATGCCTCTTCATAGTCATGATGTGTCAGATAAGACTTCCCTGTATCATCCCCAACGCAGTGAATATTATCCTCTTTATCTTCTTAATAATCACCTTCATCTTCTTCCATCACGACATTTTGAAGAGGAGCCTTTATCCTCTGATCCTCAGTAGGATTTCTCTCTCTCTGCAAAATTTGCATTGGCTAATTATTTCTTCTGACGTTGTTTGGATTCTGATTGGGGTTTCTATTTTCATAATCATAAGTACCCCTTCCCTTGATAGGCTGCTTGTTTTCAATTTTGAGTTTAGATATCTCAAGGTTAAAGACTCTAACATTTTAGCCATCTTGTCTAATTTTGGATTAGTATTGGATGAAGATGAAGCTTCATCTCTTGGCTTTCTTCTATCAGTGTTTCCCTTCAACTTATGAGCAGCCAATATATTTGATTCCACTTCAAGGGAAGAATCTTGCATCATAGATAGTGTAGGTGACCTCCTTTCTCTCAACAACAAACAAAATTCTGAATCAAATGAATTGGCATATGTGATTTTGGCAGAGGCATCTGAAGGCTTTATCTCAGTTGGTATTTTACTGTACATTCTATTGAACCTTTTAGTGAAATTAGAGACTGATTCACCATTTTCTTTCCTTAGATTTCCAAATTTAGTAATATAGTACAAAAAATCTCTTCTATCACCCCAGTGTTTTAAAAATACATCATCCAATTGCTCTATGCCAGCTATTGAACCAACAGGAAGTTCTTTGAACCACTTTCTGGCATGGCCATCTAAACTTTGGAAAAAAACTTGGGTCCAAACATCTTCTTCCTCAATGTTAAGGTTTTATGCATGAATGTAAAAGGCCTCTATATGTTCTTCAACAGTCACATCTCCTTCACCTGTGAATTTGGGCATGTACTTCTGATAGTCTCCTGTCGGCATGGTTGATACTGGATTTGGAAATATAAGTGGAGCATACCTAGCAACTAGGATTTGTTGCATCTTGGTTAAAGGAGGAGGTGCAGCCATAATGATTATGGGTGAGAGAGGTGATAGTATTTTCTCCGATTCCTCAACACTAGGGGAATTTAATTTTAAAGAAGGGGAATTCTATGATGGGAAAGAAGTCTGATATGAGGCTCTATAGAAATTTGCAAGTTGTTCAACCAATTTTTCTTCACCTTTAGCATACAGCTCTTGAAGAAGATCTTCTACAGTAAGGAGGCTAGTGTGAATGTTTATATGATCTTCTTCCTGCTGTGAATGAAAGGACTCAAGAGAGGAAGAGCTATAATTTATTTCTAGGGTCTTAGATGACTCTTCAAACAAATTTGAGTCTATCACTTCTCCAGCATTAACATTTTCCCGTTGATAAGAAATAATTGATTCTTCTACAGTGGTTACAGTTGTTTTTTCACTGACAATATTAGTGGAAGAAGATTCAATGTTTTTTGTAGTATATTTCTTAGAACTAAAAAGAGGATTACCTTTAGTGCCTAATTTTGGAGTCTGACCTTGGAATGATCTTCCTCTTCTGAGAGTTTGTTCTGGGTTGGGCACTGGTGTGACAAGTGATTTTTGTGGATTCGCCTTGGTACTGATCCTCTTTGGAGCCAAGATGAACTTGTGGAGTCGCCAGATAGATAATTACAACCAATGTAATGTCTAATCTTTGTCTATCATCAAAGATCAGCTCTGTGACGTATCCCAAGAAAGCTGAGCTTCAGTCTCGTATCCCCGGCAACGGCACCAATTTGTTATCATTCCAAGAAAATTTTTGTGGTTGTGGGACAAAGATGCTTGGTAACTTAAGGTTAACTTGTTTTTATGTTTATGTATGTGTGGATCAATGGGATAACTCAATTATAGTATGGAATTCATACAGTAAAAAAGAAAATCAAATAAACCAGTGCTCTCAAGGATTAATGATCAGATGATAGCTTTCAGTGGGTGAGAAAACAATGTTTATAAATCGAATACAAAGTGTAGGGTTTAATAAACAATGATAAGCAACTTCATATCAAGTTATGAGCTAACCAATGAGATAACAATCATTTTGTAGCTAAAACAACTTAATAAAAAGTACAGAAGGAAAATGAGAATCTGACATCAATAGAGAGAGAAAACTGTGATTTGTATTATCATAGTAAAAGTATGTTTACAAAATAATATAGTCCTCTATCCAGAATCGAACCATGATATATGAAAAATATAGGTATTTATATCCTTTACAACAAGTCTGAGATCCTGAAAAACTAGATCTGGATTTCTAAATATAGAAAGAAAAAAACTAATTGCATACAATATGATAATTAAAGAACTAGTTCCTAGGAATCGAACTGTCTTCTTAGTTGATCTTTGACATCTGGTCTTCATCACTTCTATGTATCTGATGTGTAATGGGGGAAAAGACACATGTCTTCACTGGTTGGAAATCTTTCAACAATTGTAAACCAAACTTTAGTTGACCAATTAAACATTCAACCCCAAAATCTCCACGAATCTTTGATATTGAATGTTTCTTGATTCGGTGATTAATATTTTGATACTATTTTACACTTTAAATCACTCCAACATCTCTCTGTTCAAGCTCAACTCTTCAAAATTTTCATTTTGCAGTTTCACTAGCTATTTCACCTTAGGATTTGCTAATTAGCTGATGAAAGCTCTGCTTTTCAACAACTAATTGGTTATAATTCCGTCTTCTGTGCTGGTGAAAGCTATGTTTTGATAAAAAAGGAAACCTTTCATATTCAAAACTGTGGTTCCATAAAAAATCAGTGTTCATTTGATTTCTCTCCCTGCAAATTTATAGCAGCCTGGGCCAGTACCTGTAAATCTAGGTGTGTGTTAATTTTTTCCTTCAATTTTTTTATTTTCCTCTTCAGGCGCTTAGCTAACCACCATAACCTATTATAATCCTTTGTGATTTTATTCTTATTCTTTTTGTCTTTAATGCTTTCACGTGCTAGGTTCTCAAATTTTCATTTGTCTTTGCGAAATTCTCTGATAAGGCTTTATATCTTGCCTTTATCACCCTTTCCAGAACCTCATGTTGTGTTATTACCACTTTCAGCTCCTTAATCTTTTGTGATTTCTTTGATTTCTTATTTCTTGAGATTTAACCTTCATCTTTGGGAGTAGAAGCTTCACAATCCTGTGCAGTTTCCATGAAGTTCTTTGGACTTTTGATGGTTGGACTTTCATCTTCCTTTTCTGGTTCTGTATCTGAATCTGTGTATGGAAGATTTAGAACATTTGTCTTTTTCACTCTGGATTTCTCTCAGTTTGTTTCAAAATCTAGTTTATTTTTAGCTTTATTAGGCTTTATGCTAGAATTTATGTCCTCTAGTGGTTTTGGGAGAGCTCTCCTCCTCCTTGAGTTGCTCTGAGGAGTTGATTTCTTCTTTCATGCTTTCTTCTTTTCATTTATAGGTTGAGTTTGGGTCTCAAAACCCTCCCAGAAGAGAAAGTGATGCCAAGTTCTTTCTCTTCGTCTTAGTTCTTCCAAAATGATCATTTTAATCAGGCCATAATGACAAAGGGCATTTTTTATGCTTAAAGGTTTGTCTCTAATCTTATTACACACTTTGGTTAGGCTCTTATGAAGAAAGAAAGGAAAATTTAGAAGGACCTTCCCTATGAAGTGATCTAGGAGTCTAAAATGATATAACATTAACTTGTCATACCTACCCTCTGAGGTTAAGTATAATTGAATGACTTTGAACAGATCTTTCCATTCATCTTCAAGGTAAGAAACATGGATTCTTTTCTTCCAGTTTATGCTTCAGAATCCTGTCTTGAGGTATACCCTAAAATCCAAGTTCTTGGTCACTGTTGTTTTAAACCAACTTTGGCATGTTCTGGGTAAGCTAGTTTCTGAAGCGATGGCAGCTTCGTCAATTATCATTTCCAGAGAGACCACGGTAGATTTATTTCCATCGTATGAATTTGCAAAGACTTTTTTTGTTGCCTGGTGATAACCTTCCTATAACCTTTCCACATATGTCATAAAAGCTGCGTCTGAGAATCGCTTATGCACATCTGGATAAGGCTGCAAAAAGGATAAATTATCTAAATCTTTCCTCAAAAGTAACCCTCCTTGCTTCCTCACCATCTGATACTTGATCATCGGTCAATTTTCACATGGTTGACATAGTAATCTTCTTGATAGGGAAAAGGATGGCACTGGTGAAAATGACCCTGTGTTGTCAATTGAAATATGAAACCTCATCATAAAAATATTTGAACACCGCGAGTTCAAAATAAGAAATAGTGATTTGATGTCACCGGATGGCTGGTAGTTTATCCTCCATCTCCAATGATGATTGAGAGTTTGTCAACTCAAACCCTCCTCTTGTTGTTGCACGAATTACGTGAGCACGATCTGTCATCATGTCTTGTATCATCATCATTTGCTTCCATTAGCTTGCCATGATGATTGTATGACGTGTCCTTTTTGGGTTTCTGGAGTCATTGGAGAAAAATCCGTGTTAGCGCTTTCACCGGCTCGCTTGTTGCGGGGAGTACACTTTAACCATTGAAACCTGAGGCTTTCACTAGCTAACTTCAACTTCAAAACAAATGTTAGTTGTTGAAAGGATTTTTCTCAAATTTTTGAAAACACTTTTTGAGGATCAATTTATTTCTAGGATAAAATATTAAATCCTATGTTTTGACACTTCTGAACTCTAAAAATTTATATAGAGTCCTATTAATGACCATTCTATCACCTACAAAATGGAACAAATTGACTGATTCATTTTGGGAGATAACATGTACCTCAAATCTAGACAATTTTATGCAGAATATGGAAGAGAATGTGAGAGAAGATCAAACAATCTCAGTACTAGATGTATCTTTTCAGAACACCCTTGCCAGATGGTGGGCCACTCATAAATTAGTACTCGGAACTTGGGATGAAGTGAAGCAAGCTCTCAAGTATAGGTTCTGGAATAAGGAGCAGTTGGAATCAGAGATGCAGATGGATCTCCAAGTTGCACAACCATTCAATGGAGAATTGGATCCGAGAATACACATTGAATAGTGTGCGGCACAGTGGCAGGTTGCGGAGATACCCTCTCACTTCTGGGTCCAGGTATTTCCCCACTCTCTAGGCCCAATCCCGAGATCTTGCTTCATACATGAGGAAACCATAAGAAAAACCAACGACTGACAGACACTGGCATCTCAATTTTGCAAGGACTTCTCATTCACAAGTAAGTACCCTGAGATTGAACTATCTTTGCAAAAGATTAAATAAATTATTTTTACAACCAATAATAATAAGAGATCAAACTTTGTAGTGTGTCCCAAACATATCCAAGAACTTCAGATTAAACTCCACTTACCCTTGATTGACAAGCCTATAGAATGTTACCAGATTAGCAAAGATTCAGAAATCCTAGATGACTTAGAAGAACTGAGAAACCTAGCCATCAAAGAGATAGAGGGGAGCAGAGAAATCCAAAACACCATACCCAGCCAGACCGATAGTTCCTACAACCACCCATTAAAATTGTGCAAATTCAACACAGGGACTACAGACCAACCCAAGATAACTATGGTGGGAGATTACTAGGATGAGAAAACCAGTCAGGAAATATAGAGTTTACTGAGGGAATATGAGGATTTGTTCCCAAAGACTTTTTTAGAATTAAAAGGAATCAAAGGAGTCATGGGAGAAATGAAGATTGAGTTAAAACTAGGATCCAAGCATGTTAGACATAGACCATACCGTCTTAACTTGAGAGTAAAAGAGAAAGTTAAGAAGGAGATTGATAAGATGTTAGAAGCAGGTCTCATTTTTGTGGTAGAAGAAGCAGAGTGAGTCAGCCTGATAGTCATTCAAAGCAAGAAAGACACTGAGGATATTAGAGTCTGTGTGGAATATAGAAGCCTCAACTCTGCCTGTGTGTACGACCCTTTATTGATGAGGTGCTAGAACAGGTTGTGGAGAAGGAAGAATACTCATTTACAGACAGATTTTCAGGATACCATCAAGTCAGGATTGTTGAAGAAGACAAGAGAAAGACCACTTTCATTATATAATGGGGATATTTTTCATACAACGTGATACCATTTGGCTTAAAAAACGCCCCTGCAGCTTTCTCCAGGATTGTGATAGCAGCCTTTCGAGAATTCATTCACAAATTTATAGATGTCTATATGGATGATTGGAAAATATATAGCCTGCTTAAGGAACATGTAGCACTGCTAAGGCTAATGTTTGACAGATGCAGAGAGTTGAAAATATCATTAAGTCTCAGAAAGTGTATCTTTTGTGTGCCACATGGAAATTTGTTGGGCCACATAGTCTGTCGAGAAGGAGTATTGGTAGACCCAACCAAAGTTGTAGTCATTGTGAATATGACACCACCTATGATTTCTAAACATTTGCGCTCCACACTAGGACACACAGGTTATTACCGTAGGTTCATTCAAAGATATGCCAACATTACTGAACCTCTGGAAAAAATCCTGAAAAAGGATGAAACGTTCCAATGGACTCCCGAATGTGATAAATCATTTGAGACACTTAAGGAGAAACTCATTACAACATCGATTCTGATATTCCCAAACTAGGAGAAGGAATTTCACGTTCATGTAGATGCTTCCAAAATTTCCTTAGGATATGTCTTAATGCAACCAAGAGATGGAGCTATGGATCACCCTATCTATTTTGCGAGTCGAAAGCTGTCACAAGAAGAACAAAACTACACAACAATAGAAAGGGAAGGCTTAGAAATGATTTATGTTTTACAAAAATTTAGACATTATCTGTTAGGGTCTCACTTCAAATTCTTTACTGATTATTCCGCATTGAAATACCTAGTTAACAAACCTGTGTTGGAAGGGAGAATTTGTATATGGTTGTTGCTATTTTAGGAAAAAAAATTTGAAGTCAACATCAAGCCGGGACGATGCAACATCGGACCCGACTATCTATCTAGGCTAGAGTCAGGAGAGAGTGGCAGAGCAGTGGATGACTATCTCCTAGATGCATACTTGTACAGGATTGAGGCCATATCGGAATATCTGGAGTACATAGCAATCTTTCTCAGTACAGGGGCATGTCCTGAAACATATTCTGCAACATAGAAACATCATATGGTCGTTAGAGCAGTAGATTACCAGCTGATCGTCAGACAATTGTATAAACTAGGACTAGACAACATCCTCAGACGATGTGTCATGGATCATGAAAGGCAAGACATACTCTGGGAATGTCATAGTGGAATCACAGGAGGCCACGTAGGAGGAAAGGCCACGACACAAAAATTTCTACAAGTAGGACTTTGGTGGGAAACACTCTTCTAGGACACAAAATCATATGCTAGATCATGTGATGTTTGTCAATGGGTGGGCAAGCCGTCACACTGAGATGAACTACCACTACAACCAGTTAGATCTCTACAAGCATTTGAGAAATGGGCAGTTGAATGCATTGGACCAATCAACCCCACAGCCAAATATTCAAAGGCTAGGTACATCATTACCGTGACTGACTACCTTACCCATTGGGCAGAAGCAACAGCGGTACAGGACTGTTTGACAAATATTGTTGCTAGGTTCATTTTCGAGAATATCATTACCCGATTCGGATGTCCTAGGAGCCTAACCAGTGATCAGGGGGCTCATTTCCTTAGCAGCACTAGAACAACACTTACAACATAATTTTTGATCCTGCATCACAAGATCAGTCCTTGCCACCCATAGGCCAATGGAACAGTTGAAGCCTTCAACAAGATTCTGGAAAAGGGACTAACAAAGGTCTGTTGTGCAAACCAGGAGGACTAGGCTGATAGAGTTCCAGTTGTCCTATGGGCCTACAGGAAAACCACAAAGAAACTCCATAGATACACACTATTCCAGTTAGTCTATGGGAGGGAGGCAGTGGTGCCTGCAAAGTTCATCACTCCAAGTCTGTATATTGCACAAGTCATGCGTATGACCGAAGAGGAATCAATGGCGTAGAGACTTACAGAGCTACAGGAACTTGACGAAACCATATTTCTAGCAGACTTCCATCAGTCAGTTGAAAAGGCAAGACAAAAATCTTGGCATGAACGACACATTAAGACCAAGGTATTCACACAAGGGATAAGGTGTTACTCTACGACAGCCAATACCAGAAGCTTCCTGGCAAGTTGCGTATGCACAGGTTGGGACCCTTCACAATTGCAGATATCCGACCCTCAGGAGCAGTAAAACTTGTGCAACTGGATGGTGTGCTATGACCAGGATGGGTGAATGGTGCTCGCCTAAAGCTCCACCTATCTCATAACTGAGAAAGAAGGACAGTCGCTCCAATCCGACAAAGCTTGTACAATAATTAGATTTAAGTTTTGTTTTCTTTCTGAAATTGTGTAGATTCAGTTAATAAAGTCCATGTACACAGTGTTGTGCCATAACACATAATTCATTTTTTTGTTCAAGTGTTGTTTGATATAGAGCTTACGAATCAGCAGTACAGGACCTAAAGCATAAGAGATTCCATTAATGACAGTCATTAAAGATGACAGGGACAACCTTTGTGGTCGGAGGGGCCATGAATCCAAATCCAATCTGCGTCATAGGCCATGCAAACCCACTCTATTCACAACCATTATTGCCATTCTGGTACCCTATCTGACAGTCGCTAAGCCATAAAGTTGCATTATTCCAAGATTCCATCGAAGTTCGCACTGGGAAACCCACCCGTCAAATAGAAAGGTCTCAAATCGACCACGTCCCTATTCCACTCAAATAAGTAAATACCAAGATCGCCAATAGGATTTACCTTGATTAAACCATCCCGTTGGACAACTCACATATGGTTGCATCCATACAGTCATGCTGAGTAGCAGTTACTACCAAAACTTACCCATTAAGCCAAGTATAAGGCTCTCAAAACTCAGCTGAGAATGTACAGTTTCTAAAAAGAGCATAGTCGTTTCCAAACTCAGCAGTGTGAACCAGTTAGGACCATTGCAAAAGTTGCAGATGTAACCTTGGTTCTTACCTGCCACAGAAGTGCGAATGTCGAGAGCCATAGCAAGATGAAGTGTCATGTCTAAAGAAGTAGTACCAGATGAGCCATGTGACCCTCAGGTCGAGATCGTGGGCGATCTCAAAGGGAAGGTAGAGCACGTTAAGCTCCTAGACCTTGACCTCACGGATTCAACCTTGTTCCCACAAATGCACACAAATGTCTTTTGGGAGATAGCTCTGGATGGAATCAGAGGAATGAAATTTATACCAAAAGAAGACTTCATCAACTTAGTTAACTCGACCATCATGAACCTGAGAGACTTGCCAGTATTTGGTACCACAGGAGAGATTGCACGCTGCAAGAAATTTCTGATAAGCATGGTGCATGACAGAAGTCTATGTTTGGATAAGTGGTATCCAATCCATGTTGAAAACATCCAGCAACTTATTGGACTATCCTCCCAAGGAGAGGATGTGTCGAAGATATTCCAGGGCCTTGGGAAGCACGGGAAAAATAAATGTGAGCCTAGCCTATTCGAGATATTCAACAGAAAGAGAGGAGGACGCAACAATAGATTTCGAGTGGAACTCATTGGTTGCAGCCAAGCCAAAGGAGTACAACAAAGACATGACCCAACAATTTCTTGTAGAAGCATCACTCCTCACCTAGAAATGGCAGGACAAGGTTGAAATCTTTCAAGGAGTAAAGAATAGAGAATTAGATTTGGTACCAGAATTGGGCCCTTCATTTGAGGAGGTAAAGGAAGAAAAAACACAAACAGAATAACCCAAAGAAGAAGAAAATACGGACAAGGGAAAACAATAGAGCCTCTTAGAGGATGTGAAAGAACCAAGAGCTTGACTCGAGGACGAGTCAAGGATTGTGGTTAGAGCATGTTGGGACCTTCTTTTTTGAGAAGGAATTGTGCAAGATTTGACTAAGCATGAGCTGCACAAACACCATCAGAGGTCGGGAGAAAGAGAAATAGAAAGCAGTTGTGAAAGTCAGTGCAACACCAACGAAGAAACAAACAGTTGCAACAGAACAAGAAAGCATGCAAGCTGAGAAGGAAGACACAACCCAACTATATATAGGACTGAACATAATTGTAAAAGGGTTGGTTCATTAGTTCATGAGTTAGTTAGCTGGGTTGAGTTGAGTCAAGTTGGTCAGAGTCACCCATATTTTGGGATTAGTTGTTGATAATTGTTGTAAGTCGAAAAAAGACAAGTCTGAGTCTGTAATGAATTAGAACTACCAATTAGAGAATTAGAGCTCTGTGACATGGGTCCAGAGTCAAGAGTTTGTATTGAGCCCTATTAGGTAATTTTGAGTCTGTAATCAGAGAAATATCCCAAAGATAATATGAAGCAGGACCAAATTTCAAAATATGTTGTGTCTTTTTATGTTTACTTATGCATTGCAATGTTTCCTTATGGTTTGTGAGTTCTAATTGATGGTTCTATGTTTAAATTCTTTCTCGCAACTTAAGTAGGTTCGATTCTTGCATTTATATGTTTCAGATTTGTTAATGTCTCTCGCGCAAGAACATGAATGAGTTTTGAATTCTCTATGGATCATCTTTAGTCTTTTCCCTACCCTTCCCTATCTATCTATCTCAACAACAATTTGGGTGAGACTTCTTCTCTCCAGAGGAGATAAAAATACCAGTTCTCTAGACTACACGGTGCCTTTTGTTGGTAACCTGAGAAGGACCCCGGTCTGATCAAATTTGCACCAACAGTCATTACTTGGAGAACTATCCTTCTTTCTAGGACTTCAGATATGTCAAATCCACCAAGGAATTTTTGTTTCTCAAACCAGGTATATCAGAGAAATGCTAAAGAGGTTTGGAATGGAATATTGTAATCCAGTTATCATTCTCATGCAAACCAGTTGCAAGTTAAGCAAAGATGATGATTCAAAGTCTACAGATCATAGGAAATACAGGCCAATAATTGGTAGCCTACTATATGTGATAGCATCCAGACTAGATGTAATGTAGGCAGTTTGACAGGTGGCATGATTTCAAGCAACACCAAAAGAATCACATGTATTATCAGTGAAGAGGATTTTCATATATCTCAAAGGAACATAAGAGTTTGGATTATGGTATCCAAAAGGAAATGATCTATCACTTATTGCCTACATAGATGCAGATTGGGCAGGTTGTATTGATGACCGATGAAGCACCAGTGGAGAAACGTTCTACTTAGGTGCATGTTTAATATCATGGATAAGCAAGAAACAATCATCAATATCTTTATTTATAGCCGAGGCAGAGTATATTGCAGCAACAACATGTTGTACACAGGTTCTTTGGATGAAAAAAACTATAATAGATATACAGGTTGAGTATGATGAGCCCATTCCAATCTATTGTGATAATACAAGCTCCATCAATATCTCAAAGAACTCGGTGATGCACTCCAAGACAAACCACATTCCAATCAAGTATTACTTTCTACAGGAACAGGTTGTAGAAAAGAACATCAGAGTTGAGTATGTGGGCACAAAAGAACAAGTGGCAGACATCTTTACAAAACCACTTCCATGGGAATCCTTTGAGTATCTTTGCCAGAGAATCAAAGTTATTTCTACTTCAAAATGAATGCTTTTGAATGATTATCTTATATGTCTTAGATGTACACGAGGAAGCACCATAAAGAGAATAGTTTAGTCAGGGGGAGCAGCCTTGGATTGAAAGATACCTTTGCTATTGATCACAAAGGGGGAGAGATTTATCATATGCAGAGGACATGGGCATGGTTCCAATGGGAGAAATGGTCACAGAGATGCAGAGAACAGAGGTATGGTTTCAAGGGGAGCATGAATGATATGGTTTCAGTATTGCATCAAAGTGTTGTCATCAATACCAAAGGGGGAGATTGTTGATTAAGGTTGGTTTTCATTGATGTCAACCCTTGACGAAATCCTGGTAGCACAAAGGTTTGGGTAATGGACCCAAGTTTGTTTCATGTAAATATGACTCATTATTGTCTTGTCATGGTTGATAAGAAGTACAAATGAATGAACCCCAAAGTGGTCCCCTTATGGTGAAATCCATCACGGGAAGATGCTTTGTGGATTGACTTATCCTAGAAGTATGGTTAGAGAACCCATACTTAATTATGGAATAATGAGATGAAGGTTAGTGAATTTTTCAGTGAAACTATCCTAGATGGATAGTGCTTGTCATGCCATTTCCAGTGGTATGTTGAACGTCACATAACTCCTCACGGTTAGATAGTTATGGCCATATGAAGTTGAATAACCCTCATGAGTCATATAGAAGCCTCCAAAAGTCAAGTGTTTGCAAAAGATATTATTTAAATAATAAAGTAAATGGATAACTCCCTAAAACAAGGAAAGTGTAATGCTAAATAAGAGGCAAATATCTCTCATTTAAACACACTTGAACACATTCAATATCTTTTGTTGTGTAATACGTATTGCAAGTACTCATTGATACATCTGAAGTTGCAAAGGTATGAGGTAGTACGAAGGGTTGACGAAAAATTTATCATAATTACAGTGAATACAAAAAAAAACTTATTTTCTGAGGTGTACATGGGCTGACATTGTATTAGGGTGCATACATACTGAGTTATACATGGGATGACAGTGTATTAGGGTGCGTACATGTTGATAAAGCCATGGAAACTTGAGAAGATGAAGATGTAGAGGTTCTAGATTCTGATATCAAGCTCCCAGGAAGGTCTACAGTGCTCACATACATCATATCTATCCATTGGTCCAAAACGTATGTCTTATTTCTATGAATAGTTAGATTTTGATGTATGCATGATAAATGGTTATGGAGATTTGAGGATTGTCCCTAGAGAGACTAGTGGCTGCATGGGATCTTCTGCATAAGTCAGATCTACAGAAATACAGTGTTGGTATATTTATCATTGATACTTCTTGTTGAGGTACATCTTGTATTTCTTGGCATATGGATAAGGGTTTGTGGTACATGGTTGAGAGCTTGTATTTGTGAAGTAGTTGATGTATTGAGAGGCTAAATATCATAAAGGGTTTGATGACTATATCATGTGAGGGTTATTATAATTGTTCATGATTACACACACCTATATGGAACATGAATAGAGAGAGAGATATATGCCTTGGGTAAAGGTTATGAGGATGCATACACATGGTACAACTACATTCTGGATACAGTGACAAGTTGCATATCTATGTGAAAGAAGTTGCAGAGGGTCAGAAGTTTTCAGAAAAAGAAAACCCTAGTTTTCAGAAGGTATACACGGGTTTCATAACAGACAAGACGTGTACATATGCAGGTTGTTGTATAAACAAGGAGCATACATACGCATGTTGCAGAACTATAGATCATGTATCCCTAGTTTCAGAAGGCATACATAGGCTGCATAACAAACAGAATGCGTGCATATGCAGGTTGTTGTATAGATAGGGTGCATACATATGAAGGTTGAAAAACTACAGGTCGTGTATCTGTTGTATTTCGTTGATACATGTTCATTTCATGTATAGATTGATTACAGGGTAGTTGTATAGGTTGGTTGCGAGTCAGTGGTACAAGTTGATACAGTTGTACAGTGGTATATCTCACCGTGATAGTGTGAAAATGGTTCCATCATTGTACTTATACTTCAGGGCGGTTGGACGGGGCAAGTATAGGTGGTTGTAGCCACCTTCCAGTTGTAGCCAGAGAACTTAGGGGGTTGTAGCCTCCTTTTGGTTGTAGCCAGAGAATTGGGGATTTGGAGCTTCCCTCAGGTTGTATCTTGATAAACTAGGGGGTTGGAGCCTCACTCCAATTGTAGCTAGAAAACAAAGGAAGTTGGTGCTTCCAATGAATGTAATTCTTCAAGACATATAAGAAAAAGAATTTTGTGGTTTTCTTATTATTATTATAACATTTTTCTAGTACATAAATCCTTCCTTTATGTGTTTTTCCCAATATGTCAACTAGCACAACCACGTTGAAACATTTCCAATATACATTGACCGATGTATATCAAGCACATTTTATGTGCATGAGTACATAAAATAAGAAAAAGTTGTTTGATATATGTTGATTGGCGTATATCGAAAATATTTCAATGTGTTTGTTTTAGTTATAATAATTTCACACATGTTGTTTAAAATCTAATGCATCTATAAGATTAACTAGTTGCATGTCTACCTTAGTCATTTTCACAATAAAGAGTGAAAAAATAGAATAGGAGACATCCTCCATTAGCACATTTCTATTGTAAACATTTTTTAATGTTAAATGTATCTTTAATTCTAGTTGTGATAGTCCATGTATAGATACCAGGTAGGCCTATGAGGATGTATGAACTAAAAATGCCACAGTAAAGACACAAACACAACAATGGAGAATACTATATATCCATGAGAAGGAAAAGCACAATAATGTTGAGCTTACATTGCTTATGAGAATATAAATAGGGTGATAAACAAATTTAAAATGTAAAGACATTTGTTATTTTAGATTATCGTGAATTTATACAAAATTGGCATAAACCTGCCACTTCAACATTCTATAATGGTATAGAACCGTGACTTTAAACATCTTATATTGAAAGAATACTTGGATAACTAATTATTCTAAATCTATTCATATTGACTAAATATCCTAACAAATGCTTTCTATAATATTCAACTTACTAACCAACTTAGCATAAAATATTTTATTTCTAATTACAATATTGGATAATGGTCTCTAATAAAAATAACATATCTTAAGACTTCCAATACAAAACATACCCTATTAACTCTAAACATTAGCAATAAATTTATTAATAAATCCATTGCATAATACTCAACGATCATGTAGATATTTAGAGGAACAAATTGAAAATACTATGCACTTGTTATTCACTATGGGACAAATTGTTTTGAAGTATAAACATCATACATTAACCATTTAAAATAGAATGGGAGTATATAGAGAAAATTAAAAATTCATTTTGGGTCAGATATAAAATATAAAAATTGTTTAAAGTAGAAAAAAACACTTATACAAAATGTACAAAACATATCGGTATTGTATGACCACATCGGAGAGCATTTGTCTCTCAAACATTTAGAATTATAAGCATATGGATCCTCTATAAAGAAGACACAACTCCAACATAAACAATGAAAAAAATGAAGCATAAGGACCAAACTATGTAAAACTATAAACATGGCCATGTGATAACTTTTGTTGAGAACTTTCATGTTAAATGGTTAAAGCATGAAGCCTATGATTGAAGAGACTAGAAAATTGCAATTTACATTTCACATTAAAGCATGGTGGGGGTATTTACCCATTTTGTGAAACATGGTGTGGGAGGGTGGGAATGGTAGTAGGAGGAAAAAGTAGGTAGTTTATTTTTATGTTTAGTGATTTGTTTTTTTGAATAAATGGAATTTTTTTGGGGATATTCCTAAATTTTAGAAAGTTGATTTGATGAGGGAACTATATATAATTATCACTTTTTATTTTATCATCGTGATGGCATCTAAGTAGTTTAGTGTGATTTGACAAAGTGTTAGAATTGTTTGCTTTATTTTTTTTGGGAATATTTGTAAGACAATGGGGAATCCAACCTCAACATGTAATTATTATATGGATTAAGGAGCGATTTTTATTTAATTGAAACCTAATTTGATGGTCATGGGTGAGACATTTTTACTTTAACATATTCTTAATTGATTTAAATGAGTCTATATAAATGTTAAAATAGACTTAAATTACATGCACCAAATACAGATTCAATGTTTAAGCACGAGTGACTAGAACCCTAACACCTAAATCTTTAGGTGTTTAGGAAGGAGTAAGTGAATTCCTAACACCTAAACCCTTACTCTATAGTAATATAAAACTTGTGACCATTCCATAAACTCTTACATGTTCAATCACTTGAATTTGTGACCACTTAATAAACATTTGTATATTTAATTTCTTAAATATATAGAGAGAGAAATTAGAGAAATTTTTAGAAGGCTTTTGGATAGCATGTAAACTATACATTATGCTTTTAACATGAACTCAATATTTTTATTTTTCTTTTTCTTTACTACACCAATTTTTTATTTAATTAATTATTTATAT
>ML786981.1:279720-300693 GCA_009831015.1 Picea engelmannii
ATATAATTTTTTATTTAATTATCAACTATATAATTTTTTATTTAATTATCAACTATACTAACAAATTTAATCCTTATTTATTCTTAATCTATATCAATTAAATTTAATTGTAATAACTTGTAACTCTATCATCAATGGTATTTAGTATTGAGATTTATGTTTGCTACCATCCTCTTTGCATTGATATATACAATATTGAAGTCCTGTGATCAAAGACTTATGATATAAAATAAATTTATAAATAAAAGTGCGTTGTAGGAAAGTTTTGGGAATTTTATTACTTTCTATTTTTAAAAAATTCAAAATTTTAAGTTTCCATAAAAATTTGTAAATCATATCAACCTGTGCATTTATTATTGAAAAACATAAGAGAATGTCAAATTATTCACTAAAAAAATTCCATCCAAAACAATTAATCTTTAAGTCATCTCTGATTTATAAAAATTTATAAAAACAATTGAGATTTACAACAATTATAACAGATTTATAAAAAAAAAAAAAGTGGGATTTACAATTCTGACATGTTTATAAAAAAAAATGGGAATTACAATAATCCTCACACATAATCTTGGAAAATGTTGATATCAAAATACACATTTAAAAACCTTTCCCCCAAAATTTGATCAGCATCTCATCTCTGATTTATATAGTGTGGATAATATTAAATACTTACTTACATTAAAAAGAATTATAGATGTCAATCTGAAAGTGTTTTATGCTAAAGTGATCAATTTATCATGATTTCTTTATAGTAAACCATTTATGATAGTTATTAAGAAAAATAATAGAATATCTATCTACTCAAATGGTAGAATCAATACAATAATGTGAATTTGGTACTGTTATGAATCATATTGTTTCATAACATTGAGGAATTCAACAAGAGCACACGAATTATCCCCCCAAGAGAACATGAATTCAACAAGAGTGAGGAGGGTGTAACAATGAATGAATAAGAACAAGTGAACCCATAACAACGAGTGAGTGAGTGAAGAAGAATAAGAAGAAGAATCGAACCACACCAAAATAGCCCACAAGGGATGTTTATATAATTACAAGAACCAAGAACTACATGGACTCCCCAAGAAGCTCATGTAACCACTTTTCTCCATAAAATCAATTATGGGAAAAATAAAATATAATAAAAATACTTAGCCCTTAATCCCTCTATTTCTTTTGTCCTTGTCCGTCTTGTAGTTAGCGGTGTATTTTATTAATGTATATGAAGGATTACATTTCCTAGGAACTCTGGCCCTTTTTCAACTTTACCGGCTTAGCAACCTAAGTCACGATCACATAATACATTATAGTTCATAAGGGTTAAAACTGGGATGTTACAAAACCATAGAATGTTTTCTTATATATCAGAATATTACATTCATAGGAAGCACTAACTTCCAAAATTCTCTGGTACCAACTGTAAGGAGGCACCAACCCCCTGATTTACAGGCTCCAACCTAAAGGAAACTACAACTCCCTAGATTCTCCATCTCCAACTAGAAGAAGGCTCCAACCCCCTAGTTTATAGGCTCCAACCTGAAGGAATCTACAACTCCATTCCCTTACCCCTACCTTCCTCCCTTAAATATAAATGAGAGAATCAACCTATCACTGTTATTGTCACTGATATTGATATATCATCATGACCAAAACCGATACAACCACATAAAACTCATTCAAGATCTCCAAGTATATCCTCCAAATCACATGCTCAAATCACCATGATATGCATCAAACCATGTGCCAAAACATCCAAGATGTTCCTCAAATAATATACCATGCCTCAAAGTATATACCTAAAATGTGACTTAAACATGTCTCAAAATATCCAAGATGTAACTCAACCATGTGTCAATACCTCCAAGATATGCCTCAAGCATATGAGAAAATAACCTGGTGCATATATATATATAAGAACATACCTTTCAACATGTGAATAACCTGGTGCATGAGATATCCGATATTCAAACCTTCCTCAACTTCAACATCGAGAAGAATACCTTCCTTAAAACTTTCCTCAGCCTTGCGGTACTAGACCAAGCAACGAGCGGGGCCTTGTGTGACGATACTAGGACAACCAGCGGGGCCTCGCAGGACAGCCTATGCTTGAACCGCAGGGGTTTTATCAAATAGGGTTTTTTGAGAACTCTTCTCCAATCTGCAGCTCCGAGAGCTCCCTCCTTCACACAACTCTGCTACTTCACTTTCTCTAAGAAATCACATCCTTTCTTGGTGATAAAATGAGAGGTTCTTCATGCGTATTTATGCCCTTCCAAGTAATATGTGTATTTATACCCTTACAAGTAACTTCTTTACTTGATCTTTGAGTCGACCTGTAACTTCTTGTTTGCAACAAATTTTCTCCTTTACTTGAATTTAGGGACAACTTGTAAGTTCTTTCACCTTAGATCTGGGGCTTCTTGACCATACTTTGGGGCTTCATCTTTAAGAGGGAATAAATCAACCATGAGGAACCACATGGCATACCAGCTATCGTTGGAAATGTGATGATGATGAATATCAATCTATGATGGTTCTGAATGCATTTGCAATGTCCTTCATGTTATTTTTCTTTAATTAACTTCAGGCTTCATGACCATGTCTTCGGGGATTTTTAACCACTTAACCATAATTCTAGGGATTCTTATGATCCAGGTGGATATTGGTGGCCACCCACCTATTCCACTGGCTTGAAAAACAATTTTCCACCTTGGCAATTTTTCGACAGTTTTTCGAGTTCCAAACTTCTGGGGCCGTTTTGAGGCCCTAAACGACGTTTTTGGGGGATATGGGGCCTAAGGGACTGCCAATGGCACTTCCCTGAGCCAGTCAAAAAATTTTCTTCTCGCTTACACCTTTCCAATAAGATATAGTGCGCCTAAAACATAGATCGTATGCAAAAGTTACGATCCCGAGAAGTTGATGTACTAATTTACCCAAACGGGGCCCACATGACTTTTGGCGCTTTATCTCCAAGGGTTAGGTTTTTGGATGTCTAGGGTTTTTGACATTCTTGTTTTATTTTAAAATGCCTTCAGAGCATCATGGTAAAAATCTTCTTGCGAATGAGTGCAACCGTTGCATCTCTTCTAAGAGATAAGTCGCCACCATTCCAGCAAGCTTGTTTCCCGCTGCATTTTACAGTTTCAATTTATTTCCTTATTGAATAGAAAACTAGTTTTACTGTATCTTTGTTATTTTGTGTTAAGAATCATTTTATAATCTGTATTCATTTTGTTCTGCTCATAAAATCCAGATCAGTGGTATCAGAGCAGTATGCTCCTTGTCGTCTTAATGCATGTCCCCAACGAGGTCAGGGTACAAAGAATTGGGTCTCGAGCTTGTTTCTCTTGAGGAAAAAATCTCTCGCACGCCCAAGAGACCTCTCATGGCAGGAGAAAATAAATATGACGGGACAGGAGATCCTTTCAAAATGTTGCTTGAGGAATCCCTCACACCACAGAGGAATGAGATGATGGATAGTTTCGCGCAAATCCTTCGGCGGCTACCAACAGGTGATGCATCTTCCTCGAGCAGAGGCGTTTCCCCCTTCAAGGTACAAATTGGCTTCTATATTCCTATATTTGAAGGTCAGATAGACACAGATGTTGTAGACAAGTGGTTGAATCTACTAGAAGGGTATTTTTCTATCCATAATTTTTCGAATAGAGAAAATATTACTTTTGTGCTCCTCAAAATCATTCCCCATGTCAAAGATTGATGGGAAACTTTCTATGTGCAAAAGGAAATAGAGGAACCCTCATTATTTATAGCCACAACCACCTAGGAATCCTTCAGGGATGGTATTAAGGAACAATACTACCCTATCGGAAGTTATGATGACTTGTATACCAAATGGACCAAACTGTGCCAAGAAAGAGACCAAGCAGTGCCAGAGTTCAAAAATATCTTCCATACCTTCCACACCAAGATAGGTATCAAAGATTCAGAGATACATATGGTGCTCAAGTATTGTGGTGCTCTACATAGGTACAGCCAGACCAAAATGGAATTTATGGACATATAGTCCTTGGGCGTGGCCTACTGATATGCCGTCAAAATTGAGCAGAAGCTCAAACAAAAGACACGACAATTTGGGCCTGGGAACCCCTCACAGAAAAATCTAGTAAAGGGCGGTCCCAACCCACAGAACAAAGGACAGACAAAATATGGGAGGTATCAAGACAACCAGTCCAAGCTACACGCAAAGAAGGACACCATAAATAAAAAGAAAGATACTGGGAAGTGGTGCGAGTTCCATAAAATCCCTTGGCATAACATTGTTGATTATCGCTCAAAGAAGTTGTTGGTGGACGAAGTGAAAGCCTCTGAATCAGATGCGGGTTTCGACTTTGAGTCAAAACCAGAAAGGGGAAGAAGAATCATTGACGTGGAACCCAATGCCACCATTGCTACCACCAAGCTCCATCTTGGTGAACCAGATGAGCCAGAAGAGGGAGAGTTCCTCTTCCATTCACAAATGTAGGTAAAGGCACCCTACTGCACTTCATCGTTGATAGTAATAGCCAGAAGAACCTCATCTCAGAAGAGGTCATCAAGCGGTTGGCCCTGCCAACAATGCCACACCCACAATCCTACACCATTGGATGGCTCCGCGAAGGAAGCGATCTTTGTGTCATCCAATAGTGTCCACTGCCATACAACATCAAGCCATTAAAAGATGAGGTATTGCGTGATGTTTCTCCTCTCGAAGTTTGTAATGTTCTTTTGGGCCAACCTTATTTATGGAAATTTCATGTTGTATATGAGTCTAGGCCTTGTAATTTTATTATTACTTTGAACAGGAAATTGTATAGGATACCTAAGGCATTCCCTCCCACTGTTATTTCCTTGATCTCTTCCAAGCAATGCAGGAAGGTCATCTCTCAGAATGGGAATTTTTTCTTCTTCCTTCAAGTCAAAAGAAGGCCTTTTTGAATGGTTGGTCATGCCCTTTGGTTTGACAAATGCTCCAACAACTTTTATGAGGATGATGGATGATATCCTACGACCTTTCACCAATAATTTTGTAGTGGTGTATATGGATAACATCCTCATCTACAACAAGACTTGGGTGGAACACTTGCAACATATTCAGTAGGTTATGCACACCCTGTGGCAGCACAAACTATATGCAAACTTGGAAAAATGCTCCTTCGGCATGGACAGGGTCCATTACTTAGGCTACATTGTTGATCAACATGGTGTGCATGTGGATCCAACCAAGATCCAGGTCACCCGTGACTGGTCAGCCCCAACCACACTCACTGAACTTCAGAGATTCTTGGGCCTAACCAATTTCTATCGTAGGTTCATGTTGGGATTCTCTCATTTCGCATGGGTCCTCATCCAAGTAACCAGGGGTGGTGGTAAGGAAAATTTTTTGTGGGGCCTATCCACACAACAAGACTTCGACGACTTGAAGAAGTGATTTTTCTCATCCCCGGTACTTTCATTACCAGACCTGCAACTTCCCTTTGATATTGAGACAGATTCTTCATACTCTGTTGTGGGCGTCGTTCTCACTCAACATAGCCACCCCATGGCATATCATAGTGAGACACTATCAGCTATTGACTGTAATTACCCTACTTATGAAAAAGAAATGTACTCCATTGTGTAAGCCTACTGCCAGTGGAGACATTACATTCTTGGGAAGGAGACAATCATCCACACTAAGCATAATCCACTACAGTTCATGCAGAGCCAAGGAAAATTGCAGAATGACCACCATTAGAAGTGGTCAACATACTTACAGTAGTTCCACCTCAACATAAAGTATAAAATAGGAAGTACCAAACGAGTTGTTGATTGCCTCAGCTGACCTCTAGTCCCGGCACTCACCACGGTGCTAGACTCTTGCGGCCATGAGGCCTTCGGATGGCCCCACCTCTACGAGACAGACCCCGACTTCTCCATCTTTAGGACAGGTTGTCGTGTCGTCTCGACCATCTCTATGTTTCATCAAATGAGCGCACAAAGATGATTTGGGAAGCTCACTATAGTCGGGTGGAAGGACACTTTGGCATCGAAAAGATAGTGGCAGTGCTGCAAAAACATTTCTACTGGTCGAAACTTCGACAGAATGTCAACAAGTATATTAGATCCTGCACCGCCTGTGTTATTTCCAAACCGACCACTAAGAAACAAGGCTTGTACACCCTATTCCTACTCCTAATAGGTTGTGGGAATCCATCTCAATAGACTACATGCCGGGCCTCCTGTCCACCAAGAGGGGAAATGACTGTGTTTTTGTGGTTGTTGATCGATTTTCCAAGATGGTGATTCTATCCACCTGCAAGAAGAACATCAAAACATAAGCCACTACCAAGCTCTTCTTTGAACAAGTATGGGTACATTTTGGGATCCCACAAACCATTATCTCAGACTGTGACAGTCGGTTCCTCATCTCATTCTGGTCGATCTTTTGGTCATTGTTGGATACCAAGCTCACCAAATCCACTACCTTTCACCCCTAGACAGATGGCCAAACTGAGTTCGTCAATCGGAGGGTCATACATATCTTGTGCATGTACAATTAAAAACACCCCTGCACATGGGATGAGAGTCTTCCCTATGTCTAGCATAGCTACAACCGAGCCCTGCATAGCTCAACTGGCCACAATCCCTTTCAGGTGGGGTTGGGATTCCAATCATTGGGCCCCATGGATGTTGCACTACCCTTGGCAACCACCTCGACTGACTCGTCCCCTGCTTCACCAGAATTTGACTAACCCACCCGGTTCATTGAGCGGATCCAACACATCTGCTAAAAATTTTGGGATATTCTACATAAGTATAATGCCAGGTACAAGCAGCGCCATGATCAACATTGGGTGTCACATAAGTTTCAGGTGGGCGACAAATTTTGGTTGCATTTGCAGAAAGAACGCCTTACAGGTCCCCATCAGAAGCTTCGACCACTCTGTTATGGGTCATACACCATCCCCAAGGATGTGGGTGACAATGATTTTGAGCTCAACATTCCCCCCTTCCTTGGTCTGCATCCAGTCTTCAACGTGGCTCTCCTTCGACCATATTTCCCACCATTATGGGACACCTCAGAGATAGCAAAGCATTTGACACCAACAAAGCTCAACCCTGACTGCATGCAATAGGCATCCAATGATCAGATTTTGGACACACGGATCAAGGGAACTTGACAGCAAAGGATCCATCTTTATCGAGTCATTAAAGTAGGGCAGCTCCTGCACCAAGGCAACTGGCTCACCTGGGACCAAATTCAACAGAAATTTCCTCATCTGATGGGGGAACTCAAAAAAATGGATACCATTGCTTCCTAAGGAGGGAGGATTGATCTAGGTGGATATTAGTGGCCACCCACCTATTCCACTGGCTTGAAAAATAGTTTTCCACTTTGGCAGTTTTTCGGGTTCCAAACTTCTGGGGTCGTTTTGAGGCCCTAAATGATGTTTTTTTGGGATTTAGGGACCAAGGGATTGCTAGAGTCACTACCTTGGGCCAGTCAAAAATTGTTCTTCTCGGTTAGACCTTTCCAACAGTCTATCGTGTGCCTAAAATAGAGATCGTATGCAAAAGTTACGACCCCGAGAAGTTGATGTACTAACTTAGCCAAACGGGGCCCACATGACTTTTGGTGCTTCATCTCCTAGGGTTAGGTTTTTGGATGTCTAGGGTTTTTGGAATTCCTATTTTATTGTAAAAGGCCTTCAAAGCCTCATGGTAGCAATCTTCTTGCAAATGAGCGTAGTCGTCACATCTCTTCTCAAAGATAAGCCGCCACCATTCCAACAAGCTTGTTTTTCGCTGCATTTTGCAGTTTCAACTTATTTCCTTATTGAATAGAAAACCAGTTTTACTGTATCTCTATTATTTTGTGTTAAGAATATTTTAATAATCTGTATTCATTTCGTTATGCTCATAAAATATGGATCATCTTGTAGACTTCTTCAAAGTGTCTTCTCGTGAGGGCCATGCTTAAAGCTACGCCATAAGTGGACCACTTTGGAGACTTCTTCAAATACACTCGTCACTTATTTTATTCTTTTATGTACATCAACATGGATTAGAGGTATGTGATCATTCATTTATTCTTTTATGTACATCAACTTTAATTATCATATGAGACACTAATTTTCAATGGTTTTTTCACAGAAAAGAAATAAGAATGGAACCCAATCAACACATAAGACAAGACAACAAGGAAGAAAATGGTTGATCACAAATTTGGTGAGTACTTACGTTTTTTACGTTACTTAAGTTTTCATATTTGTTGTGATCTTTATATTTAAATAATTAATTTACACTTTTCCATGGATATCTTGTAATAGGTGCTAACATACAAAGAAGAATCATCCAAACAATTGTTCAACATTGGTTAAGTGAGGGTTGTGAGTATATGTTGAAGTATCAAGGTTTAATTGAATGATTTGTAAGAAACTATGTTGTTAAACTTCCCTTGTTTTAGAATTAATGGAACAATAAAAAACCTTTATATTAATTAAATGGACTATGCTTTGTCACGCCATATTAAATATGTGGGAAACAAAGAATGGAGAGGAGCCAATAGAAGATATTTTGACACACAACATGAGGCATAAATTCGAAAGCATCTGTATTGTTTATGAATCACTTGTTGCTATAGTATGTTTTTTTATTCACGCAGTCATGTATATTCTGCTATATAAATGTAGATTTATTTATTACACTTTATTTCTATGTTTGTAGATGGAACATAAAAAACAAGTCGAGCAAGAAAACATATGTTTAAATAACCAAAGTACAATATCTCCTACAACTGATCAAGAAATGAGGAATGCATGCAACTCGAGAGATGATAACAGTTCAAATGATGAATTAAAATCAATATAATTAAATGTTGTTGCAAGTTGTATGTTTTGGAATATCTATTTGTAAAAATCATGGATTTTGCTTAATGTAGTGGACATAATGTCCCAATTGCATGATGACATGTTACTAATAAGTGTAGCAATTTCATATTTGTTCCATTTTTATAATTGTGTACCTTTATGTTGTCCCATTTTGTATGGCCATGGGTATTTTATTCATATATAATAGAATTGGTTTCTTCTTTTATTGCATTGTCAAATGTTGTAAAATGTTGTGTTGTTAATTAATTAATATGTGGATGATTTAAATTGTTTAAAATAATAAAGGTGTAATCTTTTGGATAAGACATTAATGCAATCATTATATCAAAATGCAATCACTGAAATTATATATATATATATATATATATATATATATTCTAAAAAATATTTGATTTTGAGATGTTTAATTGAAAATTTGTAAAAAACAAATTAATTAAAATATATACCTATCAGTGCATTCTTATGAATTCACAAAATGTTGCGTTCTATAATATAGAAATCAATGTTTTTTAAGGTGTTATACACATCAATGCCTATTAAGTATATTGAAGCATTGGTGCATATAACATGTGATAATATATATCATTTTAGAATTTTATGATGCACATGTGAGAAAGGCACTATCTCTTTAAATATAATAGAATAATTGATGCTTTAAATGTAATAAAAGCATCGGTGCTTTAAAACAAAGAATGATGTCGACATCTCACCTCAAATATTCAAAATTTTAGTACCTTTTGGTGCACAAGGTAATACAGGCACTAGCACATATGAATTATACAAGTATCAAGATGCACATAAAATCAAAGCACATCGGTGAGTTAATAAACTTAGAAAGTCCAGGTGTTGCATATGAAAACAATGCAAAACGAGTGTGTAAAAATTATAAGATCATCGATGTTGCATTCAACAAAATGGGAATCCAGGGCATAATAACTATAAACACATCTGTGCCTTTTAATTTTATGTATGCATTGGGGCATTTTATGTAATGACACACTGGTGCATTTTTGTTTTATGTACGCACAGGGGCATTTTATGTAATGGTGCAATGGTGTATTTTAGTTTTATGTACGTACCAAGGAATTTTATGTAAGGGTGTGTCAGTGCATTTTATTTTTAGGTACACACTGTGGATTTTTATGTAAGGGCACACCGATGCGTTTTGACAATAAAAGCACCGAAAAAAAACCTCCTACAATCTCTGCCCGACCATTTTTTTTTATTTAAATGGAACATCCATTAAAAATTTTGCTAAAACCACTGCATCCAATAGAGGAGGTTGTAGCGGGGGTTTTTTTGAAAAATTTTCCAAATGTTTTAACACTAAAACCTTTTCTATAAGGTGTTTTCCTTGCAGTGTTCACATTGGTCACTTAATTCTCAACAATAGTTAACGTTGATCAAATTAGTTAATATTAGTCAACTTAATCAATATTAAACTTAATTAACATTGCAACATTAATCAACATTACTCAACAGATCAATGAAAGAAATTATTAGTAAACTTTGTCAACATTACTCAACATAAGTCAATATTGATCAACATTAGTTGCAGTATTCAATATTAGTTAACTAAAGTCAACATTAGTCAAACATAATATTAAATTCCAAGATAAGATTGTATTCTTTACCATAAATATAATGGGACATAATACTTTTTTATTCCTTTTGAAATGTCAAAATGTGGCATAACAATGTTTAACTCCTTGTTTAATGTCGTAACGAGATAAAACCATTTTTTATTCTTTTTGAAATATTACAATCTAACATAACCCACCATCATTCCTTATTAAGCATTCAACTTCAATAAAACCCTAATTAACCCCTAATATTACCTAATTAATCCTAATTAAACCTAATTAATCATAATCTTATTTAGTCTAAATTAATATCATCATTTCCACCTCCACCACCATCATTATTTTTGAATAGCATCATTTCCACCTCCACCACCATCATTATTTTTGTTATTGTCACTATTATTATTTGACTTTATTGAATTTATTCAATCATAGTAAAAAATTTGAAACTTCTACATAAGTCCACATAGTCAAATTTGTCAACCATGGTCATGGGAAACTCAACCATGATCACAGTTAACCATGGTTGACCATGCCCATGACTTAGTCTGGTCATGGTAGAACATGGTCATCATCATCATCATCATTCGTCTTCTTCTTATTATTATTATAACATTTTTCTAGTATATAAATTCTCCCTTTATGTTCTTTTCCCAAGATGTCAACTAGCACAACCACGTTGAAGCATTTCCAATATCCATTGACCAATCTATATCAAGCACATTTTATGTGCATGAGCACATACAATAAGAAAAAGTTGTTTGATATATGTTGACTGGCGTATATCGAAAATATTTCAATGTGTTTGTTTTAGTTATAATAATTTCACACATGATGTTTAAAATCTAATGCATCTATGAGATTATCTAGTTGCATGTCTACCTTAGTCATTTTCACAATAAAGAGTGAAAAAATAGAATAAGACGCATCCTCCATTAGCATATTTCTATTGTAAACATTTTTTAATGTTAAATGTATCTTTAATTCTAGTTGTGATACTCCATGTATATATACTGGGTAGGCTTATGAGGATGTATGTACCAAGTATGATTTTAGGGGCTAAATTTCGCTCATGGGCTAATTTTCCATGGTTTTTTCCAAAAAATTATCCATCATTCTAAAAATGATTCACCCAAATTCTATAGGATAAAATTATTTTAACTTAAAAATCGCCAAAATTTTATACAAAGTATATAAAATCCTTAAAAATTTGAATATTTTTACAAAAATATTACCAAACATTTATAGTTGGGATATGAAGAATTAGTAAGATTCGCCAAGTTTTCTACATTTTAAAATAAATTTCCATCCTTAAAATCATCCCTCGTATGAACTACAAATGTCACAGTAAAGACACAAACACAACAATGGAGAATACTATATATCCATGATAAGGAAAAGCAAAATAATGTTGAGCTTACATTCCTTATGAGAATAGAAATAGGTTGATAAACAAATTTAAAATGTAAAGACATTTGTTATTTGAGATTATCGTGAATTTATACAAAATTGGAACAAACCTACCACTTCAACATTGTATAATGTTATAGAGCCACGACTTTAAACATCTTATATTGGAAAAATACTTGGATAACTAATTATTCTAAATCTATTCATATTGACTAAATATCCTAACAAACACTTTCTAAAATCTTGAACTTACTAACCAACTTGGCATAAAGTCTTTTATTTCTAATTAACTCTAATAAAAATCACATATCTTATGACTTCCAATACAAAACTTACCTTATTAACTCTAAATATTAACAATAAATTTATTAATTAAATCCATAATAAATCCATTGCATAGTACTCAACAATCATGTAGATATTTAGAGGAACAAATTGAAAATACTATGCACTTGTTATTCAATATGGGTCAAAATGTTTTGAAGTATAAAAACCATATATTAACCATTCAAAATAGAATGGAACTATACAAAGAAAATGAAAAATTAATTTTGGGTCAAATATAAAATATAAAAATGATATTCAATATGAGTCAAAATGTTTTGAAGTATAAAAACCATATATTAACCATTCAAAATAGAATGGAACTATACAAAGAAAATGAAAAATTAATTTTGGGTCAAATATAAAATATAAAAATGGTTTAAAGTAGAAAAAGAACATTTATACAAAATGTACAAAACATATCAGTATTGTATGACCACATACGAAGCCAAAACTTATATTACTACAAAGTATTTCCTTAACCCATACATTGGTGAGCATTTGTCTCTCCAACATTTAGGATTCTAAGCATGTGGGTCATCTATAAATAAGACACACAACTCCAACATAGAACATGAAAAAAATGAAGCATAAGGATCAAACTATGTAAAACTATAAACATGGCTATGTGATAACTTTTGTTGAGAATTTTCATGTTAAATGGTTAAAGCATGTAACTTGTTTTGTTGAGAACTTTCATGTTAAATGGTTAAAGCATGTAACATGTGATTAAAGAGACTAGAAAATTGCAATTTACATTCACATGTTATATTCATGTTTCACATTAAAGAATGGTGGGGATATTTACCCATTTTGTGGAGGGTGAGAATGGTAGTAGGAGAAAAAAGTAGGTAGTTTATTTTTATGTTTAGTGATTTTTTTATGGGGATATTCTTAAATTTTAGAAAGTTGATTTGATGAGGGAACAATATATAATTATCACTTTTGATTTGTTCATCATGATGGTATCTAAATAGTTTAGTGTGATTTGACAAATTGTTAGAATTGTTTGCTTTATTTTTTTTTGGAAAATTTGTAAGACAGTGGGGAATCCAATCCCAACATGTAATTACTGTATAGATTAAGGAGTGATTTGTATTTAATTGAAACCTAATTTGATGTTCATGGGTGACACATTTTCACTTTTAACATGCTCTTAATTGATTTAAATGTGTCTATCTAAATGTTAAAATATATTTAGATTACATGCACCAAATACATATTTAATGTTTAAACACCATTTTCACTTTTAACATGTTCTTAATTGATTTAAATGAATCTATATAAATGTTAAAATAGGCTTAGTTTACATGCACCAAATACATATTCAATGTTTAAGCACCATTGACTAGAACCCTAACACCTAAATCTTTAGATGTTTAGGAAGGAGTAAGTGAAGTTCTAGCACCTAAACCCTTACTCTATAGTAATATAAAACTTGTGACCATTCCATAAACTCTTATGTGTTTAATCACTTGAATTTATTGAGCTAATTTTAGAGAATCCACACTTATTCTATAACAATACAAAATCCTATTTGTGACCACTTTATAAACATTTGTATATTTTATTTCTTAAATATATAAAAAGAAAAAATAGATAAATTTTAAAAAGGCTATTGGATAGCATGTAAACTATACATTATGCTTTTAACATGAACTCAATTTCTTCATTTTAATTTTAATTTTTCTTTATATATATATATATATATAAACAAATTTAATCCTTATTTATTCTTCATTTAAATTTAATTGTAATAACTTTTAACTCTATTATCAATGGTATTTAGTATTGAGATTTACCATCCTCTTTGCATCAATATATACAATATTGAAGTCTTGTAGTCTTGTGACCAAAGATTTATAGTATTGTAGTGATATAAAATAAATTTATAAATAAAAGTAAGTTTTAGGAAAGTTTTTGGAATTTTATTACTTTTATATTTAAAAAAAAAAAAAAAAATTAAATTGTAATAAAAATTTGGAAATCATATTAACCTTTACACTTATTATTGAAAAAACTTAAAAGAATATCAAATTATTCACTGAAAACTTTTATCCAAAACAATTAATCTTTGAGTCCCATCTCTGCTTTATAAAAAAATGAGATTTACAACAATTCTGACAGATTTATAAAAAAATGGGGATGTACAATTCTGACATATTTATAAAAAAAAAAATGCAAATTACAACAATCCTGACATATAATGTAGGAAAATGTTGATATCAAAACACACATTTAAAACCCTTTCCCCAAAAATTTAATCAGCATCTCATCTCTGATTTATTAAATGCTTGCTTACATTAAAAATAATTATAGATGTCAATCTGAAAGTATTTTATACAAAACATTAGAAAGAATTATAGATGTCAATCTGAAAGTAGAAAAAAAAACATTTATACAAAATGTACAAAACATATTAGTATTGTATGATCACATACGAAGCCAAAACTTATTTTACATACAAAGTATTTCCTTAACTCATACATTGGTGAACTTTTGTCCTTCCAACATTTAGGATTCTAAGCATGTGGGTCATCTATAAAGAAGACACACAACTCCAACATAGAACATGAAAAAAATGAAGCATAAGGACCAAACTATGTAAAACTATAAACATGGTCATGTGATAACTTTTGTTGTGAACTTTCATGTTAAATGGTTAAAGCATGTAACTTGTTTTGTTGAGAACTTTCATGTTAAATGGTTAAAGCATGTAACATGTGATTCAAGAGACTAGAAAATTGCAATTTACATTCACATGTTATATTCATGTTTCACATTAAAGAATGGTGGGGATATTTACCCATTTTGTGACACATGGTGTGGGAGGGTGGGAATGGTAGTAGGAGAAAAAAGTAGATAGTTTATTTTTATGTTTAGTTATTTGTTTTTTTTTTTTAATAAATAGTATTTTTTTATGGAGATATTCCTAAATTTTAGAAAGTTGATTTGATGAGGGAACTATATATAATTATCACTTTTGATTTGTTCATCATGATGGTATCTAAATAGTTTAGTGTGATTTGACACATTGTTAAAATTGTTTGCTTTATTTTTTTTTGGAAGATTTGTAAGACAATGGGGAATCCAATCCCAACATGTAATTACTGTATGGATTAAGGAGTGATTTGTATTTAATTGAAACCTAATTTGATGGTCATGGGTGACACATTTTCACTTTTAACATGTTCTTAATTGATTTAAATGAGTCTATCTAAATGTTAAAATATATTTAGATTACATGCACCAAATACATATTTAATGTTTAAACACCATTTTCACTTTTAACATGTTNTGATGGTCATGGGTGACACATTTTCACTTTTAACATGTTCTTAATTGATTTAAATGAGTCTATCTAAATGTTAAAATATATTTAGATTACATGCACCAAATACATATTTAATGTTTAAACACCATTTTCACTTTTAACATGTTCTTAATTGATTTAAATGAGTCTATATAAATGTTAAAATAGGCTTAGTTTACATGCACCAAATACATATTCAATGTTTAAGCATCATTGATTAGAACCCTAACACCTAAATCTTTAGATGTTTAGGAAGGAGTAAGTGAAGTTCTAGCACCTAAACCCTTACTCTATAGTAATATAAAACTTGTGACCATTCCATAAACTCTTATGTGTTTAATCACTTGAATTTATTGAGATAATTTTAGAAAATCCACACACTTATTCTATAGCAATACAAAATCGTATTTGTAACCACTTTATAAACATTTGTATATTTAATTTTTTAAATATATGAAGAAAGAAATTAGAAAAAAATTTAGAAAGTTTTTGGATAACATGTAAACTATATATTATACTTTTACTTTTAACATGAATTCAATTTCTTCATTTTTATTTTAATTTTTTTTCTATAATAATTTTCTATTTATTTAGTTGATAATATATATATATATATATATATATATATATATATATATATATATATATATATATATATATATATATATATATATTNTATATATATATATATATATATAATTTAATTATCAATTATATTAACAAATTTAATCCTTATTTATTTTTAATCTATACCAATTAAATTTAATTGTAATAACTTATAACTCTATTATCAATGTATTATCAATGGTAGTTAGTATTGAGATTTACCATCCTCTTTGCATTGATATATACAATATTGAAGTCTTCTTTGCATTGATATATACAATATTGAAGTCTTGTGATCAAAGATTTATAGTATTGTATTTGGGAAAAATTTTATTTTAAAAAAAAATCAATTTTTTTAAGTTAGCATAAAAATTTGGAAATCATATTAATCTTTGCACTTATTATTGAAATGAAAAACATAAAAGAATATCAAATTATTCACTAAAAACTTCTATCCAAGACAATTAATCTTTGAGTCTGATCTCTGATTTATAAAAAAAATGAGATTTACAACAGACAGATTTATAAAAAAATCTCATCTATGATTTATAAAAAAATGAGATTTACAACAATTCTGACAGATTTATAAAAAAAATTGGGATTTACAATTCTGACATATTTATATAAAAAAATGCAAATTACAACAATGCTGACATATAATCTCGGAAAATGTTGATATCAAAACACACATTTAAAACCCTTTCCCCAAAATTTGATTAACATCTCATCTCTGATTTATTAAATGCTTGCTTACATTAAAAAGAATTATAGATGTCAATCTGAAAGTGTTTTATGCTAAAGTGATCAATTTTTCCTGGATCAATTTATCCTGATTTCTTTATACTAAACCTTTTATGATAATTATTAAGAAAAATAATAGAATATCTAATCTACTCAGATGGTAGAATCAATACAATCATGTGAATTTGGTACTGTTATGAATAGTATCGTTTCAGCATGGAATCCTTTATTGTCAGTTCCTCTCTAGCTCCCTTATGCAAATCATTGGCTTCATATATATTTAAATAAAGGCTGACATCGTAAGCAAAGGAATCAACTTAAAAGATTTGGATAAAATGATTCTCATGAGAAGAAACAATTCGTTACCAGAAGCATTGATCAGAATTGTATATATATATGTACAAAAATTGTCTGAGTAACTCATCATCAATGTTTTGGCATAAGAAAGCCTCTCCGAAAATCCAACATTAAATTGAGAAAATCTAATACTCAAATCAAACTGTACTCACAGTAACAGTACCTTAAAACTATCTACCATTCTATCAGATTTCTACAATTACATTGAACGAGGAGGAAGAAATGCAGATGCAATACAGATACTCTGATCAACTACCAGCACAGTATTGTCTGCATGGTTCTAGAAACCGTTCTAGTCCTATAATATAACAACCCCTCTTTCTCTTACCAGCCCAGTTACCCACACTCAAAACAACAGGACCATCAAATTATTGAGCTATATATGTATATATAGATATATATGTCTATATAATATTTCAGGCCATTGTTTTGGATTCAGGCCATTGTTTTTGATGCTGTAGGACTGGTGGCTTGAGAAGGGGGATCAGAGCGCAGGAGCTGCTGTTGCTGTTGCTGCAGGCAGTGAAGATTGAGGAGGGTTTTCCTTCTGGGCTTCGCCTCGGACAGCATGCTGACAACATCTCTCATGGAGGGCCGATCGGCCGGGCACCTTGTTGTGCAGAGAAGAGCCACGCGAAGAACCAGCATCATCTCCTCCTGCACTGAGCTGCACGAAGCCCCCACGTTCTGGTCCAGCACCTCCGCTATCCCTTCCTTCGTCTGGATCTTGGAGCGAACCCAGTCTACTATGTTTATGGCATCTCCGAACTCGGAATCCACCGAGCGCCTCCCGGTCAAAATTTCCAGCAAGACCACGCCGAAGCTGTAGATGTCACTTTTTTCGTCAACTTGCAGAGTGTAGGCATACTCTGCATATACAACAGACAGAATCGTGAGACGATCGGACAATGGCATGATTGCTGTGTCAATAAATACTTGGTGCGTTACAGTTTTGACCGGACTTTGGGATGGATTGGATGGCGATGGCTCGGAGCACAAAGGAATGAGTTGATTTGATTTGATCCATCTGCTGCGTGCATTGTGGCGGACAAGTGTTTTGAAATAACCGACTTTGGTCTGCCTGGTGGACCTGACAAAGTCTATCCAAATCATAGCGGCCGTACCTCATTGACTCAGATAGAAACTGAAGATTTCTGGGCAATATTTGGAAGGATTTTGGGCCGTTGGGGGGTTTATTGTTGTTATAAGCTGTTCACCACTCAGAGACCCTGTTCGAAACTTGAAAGTGGGGGTTTATCGTTTGGAAAAAATAACCATTCACATCTGAGAGACCATGTTTGGGATTTAAAAGCAATAGGGGCAAAAGTTTGAATTATGTAAATTTATATGGCTACATAATACTTAAAAAAAAAAATTATCTTTCAAAAAAATCTTTTTTTTTTTATAATTTTGAAACCAAATCAGATTTGAGAAAAATCAGATTTGAGAAAAAGAATTGTGTCCTGTCAAAAAATAATTAAATCACTAATCAAATTCAATCTCTCTATATATATTCCAAAATATATTAATTTTCACAATAAACTGTCAAATGTTTTTTTAATGAAACTAGAAAACTTGAATACTATTTTTACTAACTAAAATCTAAATATATGATTTTCATATTAAAAAGCAAGATGCTGTAATCTAAAGTGAATGTGTATATACATATGTACTTAGAATCTACAAAACACAAAAAAGAACACACAGGGATAGTAGTAGATATTTTCCCACCCATCTGGCTTATAAAGCATCTTACTTTTCTCAAGCAAAGTAGAAAATATCTCCTGCTTCTTAATTGTAAAGCATCCCCTTCTCTTGACTCAAGAAGACAATTTGCTAATATTGATCAGCTAAATGAAAAGGACCATCTTAACTGTAAAATACCTCACATCTCTTGACTGTACATAATAATGACAACAATGTGTTTGATGTTGATTAGCAAGATGAAAAAAAAAAACATCCAAATTATAAAGTACTTGACTTGTTTGATTTTTTTTTTAAATATTGAGAAGGTAAAGGAAAAGGACAATACTAGTTTTAAAACATTCCTCTAATGGAGATCACAATTGGCTAATGTAGATCAGGAGTAGATCCGGAGGACCACCCAAATTGTAAGGTGTTTCATTTTTTGGATACTGGAAACAACAATTTGGAAATGTCAATCAGCTCCATGGAACAGACCATACCTGTTGTGAAAACATTTCACAATTTGCAAATGTTGATCAGGTAAAAGAGAAAGACAGGTAAATGAGAAAGACCCCACTTCACTTTTATGAAATGAAGGGAACAATTTGTGGAAATATTGGTGAATGAGGAGGACCACCCTGACTGTGAAGCATCTCACTTCCTTCAGACACAAAGAACAATCAACAAATGTTGATCAGCTAAATGAGGAGGACCGCCCAAATTGTAAAAGGCCTCAGACTGGAGACAAAACAGGAATTGCATTGAAAAGAGAAATGAGGAGTGCCACCCAAATTCTAAAGCACAGCACTTGTCTTGACTCAAGACGACCCGTGGGCTGTCATGTTAGTCATAGTCAAAAACAAAATGCTATGCTTTGGATCGATACAAATCACAACAGTGGCACCCAGGGTGTCGTAGACTGGTAGGCACACAGTTTGTACCGAACCTGAAATACGTTATCTAAATTCCAGAGCTGGTAAGGAGTACTAATGGCACACTGTCGTAAAAAAATAATTGAATTTCAAGATTTTAAGCTTCAAAAAAATGTTTTCTATGATGATGTGTGAGTGTTCACTAGAAATATTCCAAATTTTCACTAAATAAACTTCAACAATTTCAAAATTTTAACAAATAAACCAGGCAAAATGAGCATACCTGGGGCAATGTAGCCATAGGAGCCGGCAATAACAGACATGGATTCATCAGTCTGAATGAGCTTGGCCACGCCGAAATCTGCGACTCGGGCCTCCATATCAGCATCAAGCAGTATATTGCTGGGCTTCACGTCTCTGTGCACCACAACGGGATAACAGTCATGGTGAAGATACATGAGACCTTGAGCCACCCCGACTGCGATCTTGTATCTGGTCATCCAGTCGGCCAGTACGTTGGCCTCCTTGTTGCCGTGCAGCAGATCCGCCAGGCTACCGTTTGGCATGTGTTCGTACAGCAGAAGCGTGGTCTCATTGTTAGAACAGCACCCAAGAAGCCTGACGATGTTCCTGTGCCGGACATTGCCAAGAACATCCACCTCAGCCAAGACTCCTCGGCGCTTCCTATTGGTTTCTTTCTGGTTTTTCCAGAGCTTTTTGACGGCAATGACCTCGCCATTGGGCATCTCGGCCTTGTAAACAGTTCCGGCAGATCCCATGCCGATTACGTTGGAGCTCTTCAGGCATTCAAGAATGGCGTCCATCGTGAAATTCAGGCGCTGGAAGGCGGTCATTTTCCAGGGGCCTTCATCGTGCTCGCTTCTGTATTTGTTGCCGCCGGAAACATACCATTTGTATTGCTTATAGAAACAGCGGGTGCCTACTATGAGAACGAACAAACAAAGCGCAAAAACGCACGCCATAACCCAAATCATCGGACTCTGTTTCTTGCCCTCCGGGGGATAATAAGGCGGGAATTCATAGCAGGGACTCAGAACTCCTCCGCAGAGATTCGGGTTCCCAGCAAAGGCACTGATATTGATGTTCTTGAACATGGGACCGTAAGAAGGAATGGGTCCAGTAAGATGATTGAACGAAACGTTGAAAATCTCCAGGGTGCTGCAATTATCGAACCTTTCCGGGATCAT